>CAUJRU010002014.1:0-97979 GCA_963277665.1 Viscum album
CCCCGCCTCCAGTAGGACTCAGGTTCGAGAGTAGAAATGAGGGTATAAAAATCTCATGAAATGGGAACTATTACCCTCTATAATAATATCGGATAAAGAGATAAAATGAGTAATCCATAAATAATTACATGAAATAAAATAAAAAGAAACCAAACCATCCCAAAATGCATGTATAAGAAAAATTGATGTAGAATAATGTCTCCAAAAAATAATACCCAAAGTCAATGATAAAGTGGAAACACAACAAATATTCGTGGTCCAAGATACTAATGTATAACATGGTACATGTAATCCTCCTAAAAACTAATAAACCGGTTTCTATAAGTAGGGTGAGCATATAAGTGTACTATATAGGGAAAGCAAAGTCTATCATGAATGTGTAAATGAAGCATACTGATGAACCCATGACAAAATAACCAAAACAACAACACCTATATTGGTCAACTATCCATCCAAACATTACAAAGGCACGCCCACTAAATAACTCAATCTAAGTCATATAAGATAACATGACTCATATCTATCAAAGGGTACCCCACACCACTTTCCTGAGAGTATGATTCTATCACACCCAAAATAATGGTCACATAACAATTTTCTCACAGACACTTGGACCACCACCCCACAAGCACAATCACATCACCTCACACCCATAAATACCTAGTCCGTCGCATCAAATCTGATTCCATAACTAGAGTATTATTGTATCATCAACATGAAGAATATAAAACTTGTTCCCTCCTACCATGCACAACCCCCAAAAATAATCCATCTCACAAGTGAATTCATAAGAAATCTCACCTGAAAACACATATGTTACGTTACATCTAATCCAAAGACACCTAGGATCACCAACCCATAAGAAAATCCACATCACATCTAACTGAAATACACATAGGCTATCACAAACACTAAATATTTCACTGAAAGACCTCCAACCATATCAATCTCTGGAATACCTTCCTCTCTTGGAAGAAAGAGCTGGATATATTGGGTACCCAGCCATCTGAAATCATCTCTAGATGTCAAAAAAACACCCCCTATGTGACATTATGGGTGTCAATACATAGTGATTAATGTGGGGGGGGGGGGGTGCATATAGAAATCATAAATATTTTAAAAGTATATAAAAATATCCACACATAATATAAACCTATCGGTTTACAACCAAAATATAACAAACTCACAAAACAACTTTATTTTTACTACCACATCTAAATTCATAACAAAAAGAAACCACATGCCACATCACCCAACCAACCAATTACCATTATCCAACCCATTTTATTCATTGTTTATAAAAATATATATTTAAACACACAACCCATAAATTACTTATTCATTTATCATTTCCATCACAACAATCAAACCAATCCCCATCCATTTCGAACATTATTAACCAATTAATTATTCCATCACTATCCAGAAATGTATAAAAAATAAACCACACAAGACAAGTAGCTCATTATCCCCATCACACCATCACCTCATTGCCCCAACAGCATGGCCAAACAACCACCACTTCACTGCTCCAATACCATGACCAAACAACCACAACCTCACCACACCACAAGTACATCTAAACAATAACCACCACACCTCATCAAATGCATGTCCAAACAATAACCTTCCCACTTCCATAAAAGCATGAATAAAACCACCACCTGGCTGCACTAAAACCATGACCACATCTTTCCCATTAGTTTCACATCATATCAAAAAAATAATTCACCATACCAGAACCAAGAATGCAAATCACAAAACACCAAAATCATTTTATATATTTCAAAAAGAGGATGTTATCACATTCTACTTTATTTTAGGGGCATCATCCCACAAGCCATAATCCTTGGGCAACCATTTCATTATAAAAATACAAATGGTTTGTAAATTTTTCATATTAGAGTAGTATAAAACAATAAAAAGAAGAATCCAGAAAATAACATATCATATGGTGAAAGAAACACCCCAATAACCATAATTTTTAGTGGTGCATCATGATCGTGCAATCCATCATATCACAATAAGTTCAATGATATAAAATCATGCAAATCAAAACCCTTTCCACATTAATTTTAATTAAACCAATTAATTATATTTCATTATTCTATTACAACCATAACATATAGATAAAAAGAGTAAACTTCTTCTGTATGATACACAATAAAGAAAAATGAGGGGTATCCTACCCCATGGAAGCATTTCCAAATAACTGAACTCCAAATGACAAAGAAGAAACACTTGAAAATGAAAAACAGACCATGAGATACCATTAATAAACCCAAATCACATAAAATGTCATCAAAATTCATTCCAAAACACACTATAAACCAAAAAACATCAGTGAAGTGAATCCTTTGGGGAATAATGAAATAAAACACCCCAAAGTAAGAGAAGGGCTGAGCATTGAGTTCCAATAAACAACCACGAGAACCAATGAAACAAAGAGAGGAGAAGAGGGTTAGAAAGTCTCCTTGGGGAACCTGGGGTTCTAAAATATGATATAGATAGGGTTGGGGCTGAATAAGTGATAATCAACATTGAGAAAAAACTTAAATCCTAGAATCCCATAGATTTCAAATCATGTAACCCTTCAATAGTGTTAATCCTCATGATTCTAAAAAAATTCCAAATATCCCAGAAAAATACATCACCTTGGACATTATATAATAAAAATAATGATTGATACTTACAAAACTTGTAGTAGACTCATGGGATAACCCTTAGATGATTTACAAGTTTCGAACTAGCTAAGTACAAAAGTCGTGAACAACCATTTTAGGTCAGGCAAATAATACATGGTGTGTATTCCCGGAAGTAGCTCTGTCGCACCTCCAGCCACCACCAAAAACTCCTTGAACATCACCTAATCACCTCCAACCAAAAAAATTGAAAAGTAACACACCCATAAGGTATATACTACTAAATGTTTTTTTAAATAAATGATTATGAACTATAAGGGTAAAATTTATGCTTTTAAGAAAATGTTTTTCATGGGTTCTCATGTTTTATAAGAAACCCTCATGATAATTACAATGAATTTATATTTTCTTTTGAATGTTTTAATGAATAACTTTGGGTTGTAAATAAAATTTCATGTGTTATAAAATGATTATTTGAGATCAATATTTATTATTCTAAATGAATACCCTTTTATGAAATTTCATGGTTGTGAAATAGATTCATAATTTTATATATTTCATTATACATATCCTTTAATTATATTTTTGTGTGTATCCCATGTTTTCAAAAACATTTCACAAGGTTTAAGGAAGTGTAGGGAAAATATTATTTCATGAAGAAATGTTCTATGATTTTCCATGAAAATAAAACTTATTTAATTTTTAATGCTTTGTATTGTGAAAAAATGGATACTAAGTGGAAATGATCACACTCTAATTTATTTATTTTAATGTAATATTTACAATGAAATAATTTAATATATTAAAACAAAAAATATCATTAATAACATAATAATTTATTCTTTATTTAAAAATTAAATTACTAGTTGAATAAGGATTTAGTCAACATTGATGATATCAAAGAAAAGGTTTAGATAACATTAGATGTTATGATTATTTATATTAGGAATTTTTACAATTTTTAGATACCATTCTTCATAAATAAGACTATGTATAATAAAATATCCTAATGGATTTGGTAAAGAAATATTGTATCTTTTCCTAGAAATTACATCTTAGACTGGATAATAGAGTATAGATGTGGTTGTGACAAAGATGAACATAGTGGTAATAACTATGAAAGAGGAGTATTTGGTATTAACTCGATCATCACTTAGTTCATGATTTGAGAACCTAGGGCTATACACCAGGCTAAAAATTCCATAAGGATTTGAATATATTAATTTATTTATTTTTTTATGAATGTTTTGAAGGATCTAAATATATGGTTGTAGAATTAAATGAGGACCATGGAAAACCTAGGTTAAACACAAAGAGTTATAGATTTAATTTAAGGATGTAATAGTATGAAACATTCAAAATTTTAATTATTTATTCACTTTGAATTCATTAATGAACTTATTGGGTTTTGACTCGCTAATTTCATTCATCTGGGTAAAATAGCTTCTTAATGATGGATTGAAATAAATCAAACACAAAACAATATTATATTCATGATCATTCACTCACAATAATATTAGTAAAATATTATGATCTAGATACCTTATATATAATTCAACTTACATGAAAAAGACTTTATAAAATATACCAACCCTCTTATATACTTTAGTATCATGAAGGATCCACAATTTGGAAAATAACATAAGGAAATTTATCTATTTTTTAGAATGGTTAAATTAGAAAAAGGATTACCATCCCCTACTTTGGTATAATGAAGTGTCACTTTTGATCAGCTTATGATATCATGTCTTATATTTTTTTACAATCAGCAACCATTATTTTAAAAAAAATATAGTCAAACCAAATCCTAATGTATTATGGAAATAATTTTTGAGAAGAATTAAAAAATAAATATATTCAAAACATTATATGTTGTTAATAGTTTGAATTTCTACAGTTTTCCGTTTCAATCTAAGTGTATTGATTATACATAGATATATGAATTAGGGGAACTTTAAAAGGGTTTGAGGCATTATAACGGTGCATAGACTTGACCTAGTAGATGATGGGGAATCTATCATAAAAATTATGATTGGAATGAATAGTGTTCTATATTTAAATGGTATGAATTATTTAATTTTAAATGATAAAAAATTAATGAATTGTTATTGATAAATTTTAGGATGTGATTCATATTTTTTATTGTAGGAAGGATGTATAACGATATAATGTATAAATTCCTAGATGATGGATATTTATTAACATTAAATTATTGCAATTTTCTATATATAGGGTTTCAAGACTTATGATGAAGTGGTTTTTTATTTTATGGTTAATATATTTTATGATTATGATATGTTTAATGGAATTTATACCTTTTGGGGTTTTATGATATGGAAATACTTTAAGAGGTATCTTTTTTTGAGTTTCATATATGTTTGAGGTATATGTAACCTTTGTGTTTGAGTTTTATTGTAATTAAAAGATTATTTTAGGAATAATGATTTTAAATTTTTTGAAAATAAGTTGGAAGGTATTGGATACCATTTGGGTTAGTATAATAATTTATGTTGAGTTAATTACGGTTAATTGGGTTAACATAGATATTACGTTTTTGGAGAATATGTTTAAACATATAGACAACAATGGGATTAAAATGTGATTTAGAGACTAACTGATTAAATAAATTTTGAAGAAGTTAGCTATTTTGGTAACATTGTATGATCAAGGTTAATTGAAATAATTTTTTCCTAAGATGTGTTTTATTTGAGGAATAATGGTTTAATTATCTTTTAAAAGTATATATAATTTTATTTTGTCTTTATAGTAATTCCGTTTATTTACAAAAAATATTAGCATATTTTGGAGGTTATAAGATTTGGGAATTCACATTTGTCGTATATGTATTTATGATTTATTTGAAGATATTTTTTGATTTTATCAAGCGGGAATATAAGATAAAATAATTTTCATCACTATGTTTCAAAACTATCCCGGAATATTTTGAGGTTTTTCAAGGTTAGATATTTATGAAATGATATAGGTTAATATTTCAGTGTTATTGTTGGGGAATTTGAGATTAACATATCCTCATATTTATTTTTATCTATATTGGACATTATCTTACCTGTAACTTACCATTTATTTTATTAATTTTTAAATATTAGAGTGAAAACTTCTATAGTTTTTTGGATATTTTGATTCATTTTAGGTTTATTTTAGTGAATCATACATGGAAAGTTCATCCTGAATATTCATTACTTGAACCAAAAAGAAGTGAAATAAGTAAAAAAATCTCAAGACACAAACAAAGGGATAAAAGATTTCATAATTAATTAAATGAAACCAAGTAAGTATATTTTCTTTTGTTATCTATCTTGATAGTTAAATAATCACTCAAGTCTATGAAAAGGATCTTGAAATAGAAATGGTATCCTATTACCATCATTAATAATTAATTGATAGTATACATTAGTCCCTATTGATTAATTATTATGTGTTTACTGACCTTTTCATGGAAATGTTTCCTACCTCTCTCTATCATTCCTTGGATGTTATTTTTTTATTCCAAGTCCATATTTTCACTTCCTACTAATGTTTCCCTTATTTAAGAAAACTATCATATTTTATTCTCTGGGAAATTATTATTTTTATTTTCCTATTTTTAAAATGATGTTTTAATAATCTTTTTTAATTTTGAGACCTTTCAAAAAACGTAATTTTTAAATTTTAAAAATGGGTTTCCTTTCTTGTTAATTTTTTTTCATCCACTCCCTATAATTTATTTTTATTTAAAACATTATTTAAACCCTTTTTTCTAGGAATGATATATAAGTAAGAAGACCAAATTCCCAAAAAGGGGATGAATGTTACAAAACAAGTAATATTGATTATAGAGAAATTTAATTCCTTATTAATATTCATTAATTACATATATTTATATTCATTATTACAATATTGAATAATTTTTCAATCAAAAAAGAAATATTTGTATTCTTACTAAATTTGTTGGCATGTTTATTTGGTTTTACCAAAAAGTTTGTATTCCAAGTTATTGAAATTTAATTTATATAAATTATTTTACTTTTTTATAAAATAAATTGAAAATTACATTCAGGTTAATTTTTCAGAAATTTCTGAAAATGAAATATTTCTATGAATGGGGAAAATATAAATGCTTATAAAACTATAATTTCATTTTATTAAATAAAGTAATTGAAAAGGACCATTTTGTATTGAAATTTATATGAAATTAAAACAATTATCCTTTAATTTTATATAATCTAATTAATTACATAAGAATTATCATTATACTTGATTTTGGTATAAGTTCATTTTTTGGTTTAAAAAATATTTTTTCTAAAAATTGTTTTTATGCGCACAATGTTTTTTATCACAATAAATATTTTAATTCAATATTGATTATTTTTTTCAAAAAATTTAACTGTTTTTTATTCCAAAAATATTGTATCATTTATTTTTAGTTTTTTACTATATGATGAATGAATGTAAATTTTTTTATGCCTAAATTGATTTTTTATGGATACCAGTTTTCATTTCATTTTCAAAGATTATTTGAAATTAATTTCACCATAATATATAAATGATATTTTCTAACATGTATTAGATATTTGGAATTATAATTTTTTAATTTATTATCGATTTATATATCATTTTTTATTATTATGAAGAGTAACTTCGGTAAATAATATGTCACAATGGTAAAAAGGTCAATCGGGATAACCTAGTTTAAAAATTAGAGAAAATGGAATGAAATTTAATATTAATTATTTTTGGACTATTTAATTTTTAACCTTATCACCACAGTCTCAAAAAAAATTTATGGGAAATTTTTCATGAAAATGACTTAATAATATTTATATATTTTGAAAAATTCTATGTGTGTTCTATCCGTTACATGTTAAAGGACAACAAATATCCTATTTTATCTAAATGTAAAGAACCTATTATCATTCAAGTAAATAGAAAAATAATTTATTAAAATCCATACACATTTTATCAAGTCCCACTTTTGATCATAACACCCACCTTATAAGGCCAAAGGTATAAACTTGAGTAGTTTGTCCGTAGAAGAGGTAAATCCCTTAACTGGCTATTTTTAATTATTTATTATTTTATCTACATAAAGGTTAACTTAACCAATAAAATGAAATAAAAATATTATATCCCATAAATTTATATGTTATTATTTTTATGATCTAACATCTATCCATCTCCACTTCAATCAAATGGGAAACGAAACCCTCGATCGTTTGTACAGTGGACTATCACCTTGTGAACCAATGTAATTTTTTTCATCACCAACTCTTATGTCTTGTGATGATAATGGATAAAATTGAAATAATATGATATATATTATTTAAATTTCATTAATTAATGGTAATTAAAAATGTATTTATTTATTTACCATTCCATGAAGAATAAAAACACCGCTCATGCATACGTGATGACTCTTGCCTCACAAAATGATGTTTTCTATTTTTCATCAAAACCTCACATGGATGGTATATATATGTGGATTTAAGGAAATGATATAATATTTATGATATGATTATAATTATATAAATATAAAATAATACTTTCCTTCTTTCCCTTATGTTCATTCAAAAATGGAAACATTACTCATGTGTACCTATGACCTACCGTCTCCATGGTTGTAATGTAATTTATTTTTCATAACTGTCTTAAATATTTATTTATAAAAGTATAATTATTTTTCAAAAATTAAAAATATAACATGGTTGAGAATGTATAAATTATATAATCGTTATCTAATTGACCATTTTGAATCCACCGACATCATTTTGGGCACATGAACCTAACTTCTTTAAAATATGTAATGTAAACTTAATCAAGTAAGTTATTAAGTATTGAATTGATATGAGTTAAATAAAAATAAAAATAAGCATAAAAAATAAATAAGAAATAAAATAATTGAAATAAGACTGTATTTCTATAATATAAATAATATAAAAACCAAGTTAGACTCGAGGTATGAGTCACTTTATCTTAAAACATTATATTAGATGTTTTAAAGATTTATTTACTAAATAATTTTATTCCATGAACATATTGTTATAATTATTTAATGGATTTATTTATTTATATATAAAATAATATTAAATGGAATCTTCTTTTTCTATTTTTCATAAAATTTTCTCAAATGGAGCCTTTTTACATATTTTATATGTGTTGTTTTTAATTTCATCACAAAAATGAAAAAAGGAATGAAAACTTCCACCTCCACCTCAACCATTATATGATTTTTGGATTACTTTAAAATATTCCATATTTTATTCAATGAAAACCCTAATTCCATTTTTATGGGTATTTTAGTTTTAAAAAATATATTCTAAAGTAAAAGGATATATCAAAATATGAAAATGTTTGTCTTACGGGTTTAGAAGTATATTTTTATGACTTTGATGAAGGAAATGTAAGGATTTAATTGTGCCAATATTTTATAGTAATTGGAAATTTTTTATGATGATGTTTTATCATGATACATCTCTCTAATGAATAGGTTAATATGTATTTTCTCGAGTGATTTTTTTGTAATTATCCCATAATGTTATTCAATAAGATTTAGTTTTTATAAGGTATCTATGAAGATAGTTTCCCAATTTAAGGATATATATTTTCAATGAAAGTAAAAATCATTTGTTTTTCAATTTAAATACCTTAAGTGACCTAAATATTGAGGTTTAATCAATTCATAGATGTTACAAATGCATTTGAGGCTCATTAAAAGCTCGAGCTCTAAAATGGGAAAAATATACTGGGCCACACAGTTTTTCGGCAACCATGTGAACTAGGGAACATGACTGTGTCTATAGAACTTTTACTTGTAAATACACATCCTTACATTGAATTAAAGAACACATAGAGCATGGTTTGTCATCGTATTTAACCTCAAGAGCACATAGATCTTGTAATTAAGATAGATCTACCATTCGATGTTCATTCATTGATCCTTTATAATCATTGGATCCATCTTGCTAAGCTTTCCTAGTCCCTAAACTACAATAAAAGTTTATCTTCCTATCCATTTCACTATATCGGGACATGCTCATTTTCTCAATTTTCATCGCATTGGACTATTTCACATATCAATTCCAACCTACTCCAAATATAGGGTTGAAAGTGAGTGATGAGTCTTCTATTACCTGGAGGGAGGATGTCACATCATTTTCCCTTTGAGTTTTATTGTTTTGTAATTTGGAGGTCATGCCTCATGCTATCCTTTGTCAAGAATATCAATTGTGTTGATTTCGTCATATAATATTGATCGTTTCACCTTGACATACACCTATTGACCCATTTTATGTATCTCAAAGGATGTATGCACCTTATATAGTCACCCCTTGTGTGAGAGATGTGAAATTAGCCAATAAGTCTAATTGGTTCAAATAAGCAGAATTCCTTTGTGCCTACCATATTTTCTTGTAAATGAAACTTCCCTTGAGACATGGGTTTTAAAGGGAACCCAAGGCACCCTTAGGTTCTTGGACCTCTTACGATTGTAATTTATGATGCTGGAAATTTCCCTAAAGAACATTTAATCTTATAAATGACCCTTTTACCCTTATTAATTGATTACTATGTATAAATGAATTAAATTAATTAGTTATTGTGAATGGATTTTATAATATGACTTCTATAAGATGGTGGAATCCTTTATATTAATTGACGATAACACATTGTAATTGAAACTTGAAACATATAAGTAAATTTTTCATGTTTTTATAAATTTAATTGATTGATTTAAATGAAATGGATAATGAATGATTGAATTAGTTTTTTAAATTGAATCAATTAGTTTTAAATTAAATGTCCCAAGGGGTGGAAATACCATTCCCCTCATTTATTCTTTTAAATTATTATCATTTATTTTAATATATTAAATGGATATTAACATGGATAATGAAATGAATAAGAGGTTATGCATTACGGATTATGTTGTAATGATGATTATGAATCTTCTATATATATATAATATATAATATAAATGAATGGGAGGTGATTACCCATGCCAGTTATAATTATAATATAATGTTAAATAAGTTGAGTATGATGGTAAGGGGTGTTGAGAAAGGAGGGAAATCACAGTCCCTTACATCAGGTGTTGAGCATGGCATCTCACAGCAGTGATACTGTATGGGTGATGGGATTTACACACCACATTCTATGATATAGTGGTTCCATGAAATCTCACTCAAAATCTTGATTGTTATAGCATGTCATCTCTCACTCTTATTGGTATGTATGGAAGGTACCCATTTTCATGAGCTTTTAGGCTCATTAGATAGGTTATGGATCTCTTAGTTATTCCCCCATTCAGAATAGCACTAGTATTTCAGGTATTTGTCCACTAGGTCTCCACACACACTTGGTTCACATAGGTGGGTTCAATATAGAACTAAACTATATATATATAGTAACATGATCATATGCACATTCGAACCATGAGATGAATGTGGTAGACCCACTAGGTATCTTATTAGAATCTAAGTGGTCTGGTTATTTATTACAACTTTGTTTACTTTGTGTTCTAATAAATGTGGACTCTTTATCCAAGATCACTAATTTTATTCCACGTAGACACCATTGGTGGTTTCCTATTGATATTTTCATCTCACACCCTACTTGGGTTGCCTTTGGTACTCGAGAAGACCATCTTTATATAAGAACAGATAAGGGAAAATGCCCTATGTAGTGCCTCAGATTTTTCCATGTATTATTTTTACATATTATATGGAATTATTATGAGACTAAGAGCAGAGAAAACACATCATTTCGAGGCCCGGTGAGCCCATAATAGTTGTTTGAACCTTTTCATGTTAAGTGAGTAGGCATGAGTTCGCGGTTGTGGCAGTTTCCAAATTGATGCCTGGATTAAAAATATGAGGGCACCGTTGTGTCCGGGATAACTACTTTAAAAAAGAATGAGTCCAACCTTGATCGGCGTGGGTCGAGGGAAAAAGATAATTTTCTAACATTTTTAGTAAAATAAAATAAAATAAATTCGTGATATTTATTTTATTTTATATGGAAACATCTACTGTAGTGCGGTGACGGGGCATCTATTTCTTTAATAAATTCCACACCCTAATTACTCAGAAATGGTAAGCTAGACTCATTAATGTCATAGCATGATGCAATCCCAAACACGTTTCCCTTTTTATTGGGTTAATCGAATGTTGCTCGTTGGCAATGATTGAGATGAAACTCTGGAGGATTCGTTGAGCTTTGGTGGAAACTCTCAGTCACGAACAATGATGGATCGAAGTTGACAATTGCTATGCCAACAAAGTTGGAGGATCTCAAAGATGATGGCAGTGCAACCCTTTCACCAACGATCGATACTTTCTTAAAGGTAGGGGTTGTTATTTCATTCCTCTTTCCCCATTTTTTAATTTAAATGAAGAACGCGGAACTACCATGAACAAGTTGATCCACAGATTTGTACATTCATACATGAAGGTTTTATTGGGATGATTATGGGGAATTAATCCATGTTGATTATTGTTGTTGATTTCTTCTCCATTTAAACCAATTAACAGAATTATATCAACGTCGTGATGAATGACTATGGAGGTTCATTCCTCAAATGTTTTCTATTGGTTCTTGTTTCCCCATATCCTTCTCACGTGTTCTTCACATTCTTCGTGGGGCGATGAACATGGGATCATTTCACACCCATCATGAAATGAAATGATCTAAAATTGGTGACCCGACATCACAATGACCCTACGAAGGTGCAACGTCCATGATAGACGTCGAATCAGTTCTGATCGGAAGAGTCTGTTCTTCGAGTGTTCTTCGCACGGGAAGATCAAAACATGTTTTCAGAGCTGATAGGAGGTCCAAAAACAATGGATGCAGCTCTTTGTTGTTGGGGAGACCAAAACCTGGGTGTTCCATGTCGATCGGACAACCGGATCAATGAACGAGACATCACTGGAGGCGCGACGGCAGAGGTCCGTGTTTCTGGAAATTTTTAGAATACACGGCGTGTACATTGGAAGAACACCCCATGTAGTACTGGCGGTGGTGGCTAGGGTTTCGGGGGTCAGAGAGGAATGACACGATGTGTGAACCCGATCACACAGCGTGTTGGACATTCCCCGAAGCTCATAATGTATTTTGGGAATTACACAGACACGGGATGGACTACATGGCTTTAGAACACGACGTGTACTCTATACGTAGCTTGGTAGAGGCAGCTACATAAGACTCAATGTTTATTTAGGGATACATGGACACATGGTTGACTACACAACCGTGTACTCCATCACATGGCCAGGCTAGGCTGGTAACGTGGGTCACCCCATGTACTGATTACACGGGTTAGATTACAAGGGTTGAGGACCGTGTAGAGGCACATGGCCAGCGTACAAGGAGCCGACCCCAGTCACTCGTACACGACATGTACACAGTACTACATGCCCTGTACTAACATTTCTACATGACTAGCATTACGACATGAGCCATTGTGCTTGGGAAGTACCCAGGGTCAGATGACATGGCGTGTAACTTTTTTACAGGCCATGTACATTTTCAAAAATGGCATGGTCATCTTATCAACCAAATCTTGGACATGTTTGGTTTAGGTTAGATCCCCTTCTTATCATTCCCCTAAAGGTATGGTATTGTTTCCTTGTACAATAGTATGATCCCTTCAGCATGACTTTCTGTGATAGAGTCAGGCATCCATCCGAGAGGCCCGGATCAAGATCCTTTATCCATTCCTGACCCTAGATAGATTTGGGCATCAATGTGACCAACTCTAGCGGGCGTTGATCCTCTACCTAGATAGTGAATCTCGATGAGTCGTGGTATCTTCCATAGCCCCAGTAGTGATCCACATCGTTGTACCGTGATCTTTCCAACTCAAGAGTTTGTCTCCCGTAATGAGTGCATCTATATATCATAATCTTCCCACATAGGCGTGTGTCTCATATAATGAGTGTAACTACCTCTCATGACATTTCCCGATGAACAATACTTCTCAAACAGATGTCATCATAGATATAACACTCATGGAGTGTGTTCTCTTGGTATGAGTGCTTCGTGGAAGTATTCGAACTGAATCCCTAGACGGGGGTACGCGGTTGTGTGACTTGTTTCTTGACCACGGGTCTGAGTTCTTGGTATATATGGTTTGTGTTTCTCTTGTTATATGTTCTGTAGACATATGTTGTGCATAGATGACTGTACCTTTAATTCATATACTGCTTTGTGGATTTCGGGGTCCACTAATGAGTATTGTTATACTCACCCCTGCATGTGATTTTCCCACACGTGTCGTGTCTCGTGCAGACGAGCAGCCTTTTGACAGAGTCCAGGGTGGACCAGGATAGAACCGAGCTTTCTGAGTTCCCTATAGGCCGAGTTGTTCCTTCGGCTACAAGCAGCAGTCTCAGTACCTCTTCGTGTTTACAGGTAGAAATTTCCAGTTTTCAGACTCTTTGTTTGGTGGACTGGTATTCTGGCCCAGTTTACATTCAGTACTTTACTTCCCATCATACTCTATTTGTTAGGCTAGTTGTATGCATGCATTTTGTTCCTTAGTGTTTTTACATTTCAGTATTTGTGGGCTTGGATATGTGTGCATGTGTATAGGTGTTTAGGAAATGCCTCCCAAGTTTGTAATATTCCATATCGGTGCTAGTCACTGGTCCCTGGCATATTGTAGGCGGGCTTGGGGAGTCACGGCATGGGCCCCACTGGGACGGGTTGTGATAGAGTGGTATTAGAGGTAAGGTTCAACCTTAGGACCAAGAGTTTGTGTGATGGGGTTGGGGCAACAATGTTAAGTGTTTTGAGCTAGGATTTCAGGCTAGAGACTCTAGTGTTGGTGTGTCGGCCGATGTATCCATACACCAGTACTCTGATAACCTGCTTTTCGACTCGGTACATGAAAACAATGGTTACGGGGAAATAAATGAAAGGTACATGAATCTAATATGAAAGGGTTTTGTTTTCCATGTCCTTTGAGTCAGATATCTAGATATACTCATGCTATATCTTGTTTCTTTTCAAGATTCCTCCACGATGCATACTCGCTAGGATTTAGTAGCACAATCACAAGGGTGATCCCCTCAACGATGAGGCTTTGATACAGGGACCAGTTCCCAAGGTGTTGCCACATGGTGGTGCACCTGTTATGCCACCACCAGTGGACCAACCTATGATACCTGTAGTACCGACCTACGGGGAGCGCAGGCTTAGTGCACTCCATGAGTTCTAGAGACATGTACCCCTCAGGTTCTAAGGCGAGCCAGACCCTTAGGTGGTTGAGGACTGGATTGAGGCGATCACCAGAGTTTTCCATCTAGTGGGGACACCGGTGGACTCTATGGTGATCTTAGGAGCGATCCGTCTTCAGGGTTCTGTGGGACGATGGTGGAGTCTGACCACATAGACTCATGATGAGGAGACTCTTTCATGGAAAAATTTTTAGTGACTCTTCAGGGAGGAGTTATCTCCGATTACACTGAGAGAAGTGTGCATCCAAGTGCTTCTTCAACTCCAGCAGGGTAGTTTGACAGTATTTGACTATTCATCGAGGTTCACCAACCTTTCCCGGTACTCGATGTATATGGTCAGGAATCTGTACTTCAGAGCTTGGACCATCGAGCTAGATCTAATACGGGAAAACTAAGATATTGTTGTGCCTCTATGAATTTCAACTTATGCTGGAGTGCTTGAGAATGCCTTGGTGATCGAGAGATTCTTGGAAAAGTAGAGACAACCGACGACAGTCAGCAACAGGCAGACTGGGGCAGAGACCCCGGAAGCAGGGAGCCGACATTAAGCACAGGGATCTGGATGTGGGAAACATCATAGGAGGACCCAAGATAGAGGATCGTTTTTTCAGGGCTCTCAGTATGGATCTAGTTATCCTAGGGATAAGCGATGCTACACGTGTGACGGTAGGGGAAATCTCGATAAAGATTCTCAGACCTGACGAGCTGTTAACAAGGTAGCAGTGGATGGACCACCGAAGCAGAGGCAAAGAGTGGAGTAGATAGACCCACCAAGTGGAGGACGTGATAGAGGAGCAGGGAGAGCTATGGGTGGTGGAAGACACTTCGACTTACATACACCACTACCCCTAGGAGGTTCGCACCAAGCTCAGGGACCTGGGGGACAGGGACGGGGACATCTGTATGCGGTCGAGGCATACGACCCAGGGACTCCGGGGATGATTTGAGGTACGATATTTGACTTTTCTACCGTATATGCTATACTTATAGACACATGTGACAATCATTCCTTCATATCCACATGTCTTGTGTGAAACCTTTATATTCCAGTAGAACCACCGACTCGATCCTTACACTTGGAGACACCTACGGGAGGAGACTTGATGATCATGCACCTTTGTAGGTAGTGTGATCATAACCTTGGAGGTGAGAGTTTCAGTTTAACCTCTTGGTGGTAGCGTCGAGGCCTTATGAAATCATTCTCTAAATGGATAGGTTATCTTTGTTCCATGCCCAAATTGAATATTTTAGGTGAAGAGTGCGGTGTGTCCATAGTGACGGGACAAGGTTTTCCTTTGTCGGAGAATGGGAAACCCAGGAAGAACAGAATGGGATTATGCATAGAAGGGTGCAGGAAATCGCCCATTAGTTGGCTAGCCTTTCCATAAAAGCGGTGGATGTTGTGGGCTCTCAGTTCCCAGTAGTAGTGGTGGAGTACGTGGACGTCTTTCTCGATGATGTTATAAGATTACCTCCTGACCGGGAGATCGACTTATGCATCGACATACACCTTGGGAAGACACCGATTTCCTCACTATCATATTGGATGTCTACCTCAGAGCTTTTCAAGCTAAGGGTGTAGTTGGATGATTTGCAGAACAAGGGTTTTTTGAGACCTAGAATTTCACCCTGGGCGGCCCCAATTTTCTTTGCCAAGAAGGCAGATGGGCGTCTGTAGTGATGCATGGATTACTGGCACCTAAACCAAGTGATGGTAAAGAATAAGTATCCACTCACTACAAAATATTTCACTTTTTTCCAAAAAAGGAATATATATTGGTAAAAGTACATTTTTCATTGGTAAAACGTTTTACCAACATATATTACCATGTTACTAAACTGTCGGTAAAAACTTCATTGCTAAATGTTTTTGTGACAAATAAAATCATTCTGTTACAATTACAATAATACCAACATATAATATATATGTTGCTAAAATGATTATCAACAAGATCTAATAACAAATTTTTCTGTTGGTAATAATATTACAAACATATAATATATATGAAACGATAAATTTTTATTTCTAGTAAAATTTTATATTATATTTATTAATTTATCATATATAATAGTTTTTTAATTATTAAAGAGAGACAACTTTCACACATGTTCAAATATAGGGAAAAATTAATTATATTAATAATTAAATTGAATCAATACAAAATCCATCGCACCACCAAACCACAACACCCCCACCCCCATGCCAGGCATCAGCCCATCTATGCCACACCAAGGACTAGCGAGCACCAGCAACCCAGGACCAACGAGCCATCATCACCTCATCCATTCCAATTAGCCAGTATGAACCCATCCATGCCACACTAGGTCAAGCAGAATCCCATCTATGATAGTGATCCAGTAGCAGCTCATCCATGCCAGTAATAGCCCATGCTAGTGAATCAGAAATATTCCATCAATTCCAGCAGCAGGGTCCAACAACAGTTCATCCATTCCAATGAGATAGAAGATGCTCATCCATGCCACACCAAGGACTAGCGAGCACCACCAACCCAGGACCAGGGAGCCAGACAGAGACCATCCATGCCAATAGCCATCTCAAATCAATGAAAAATACATGCATGAATTGAAACAAAAATATAAATAAATAAAATTATAAAAACAATATTTTCGTAGTGATCATTTATCATCATCCCTATTGACATCTCAAGAATCTTGGAGCAGATATTCCAATTACACATAATCCCCTTCCACCGCAGCATTCTATTCATCTCCGATATCAGGTCCACCATGATAAACCTACAAATAAAATCACTCCACCTCTCCAAATGAGTTGAATAAGGATGTGATTGATTTTTAAAATGTTTAAAAAGGAAATTTTCAGGAAGCCATAAAATGGAAAATGGGTAATGGGCACGAACTGGGTCATGGTAAATGGGAAATGGAAATGAACTAGGCAATGGGAAATGGGAAATGGGAAATGTGCATACTTGGAAATGGGTGTGAACTGGGAAATGGGCAATGAGAGATAGGAAATGTTCAAACCTAGGAAATGTAAATCAACAGAGGGTAATGGGAATAAACTAGGGAATATGGATAAACTGGGAAGTTGGCAATGGGCAATGGGCAATGGGAAATGGGCAATTGGAATACCTGCTCTTGCTAGAAACTGGATCTTTAATGAGTTAATCAATGTTGGAAACATGGAAAAAGTCACAAATCCATGAATATGTTGTGAAAGGATCACAACTATCAGCATCCATTGACCAAAAAACATCATCTATGGGAAGAGTGAGAAAAACATAGTCAATTAAACATTAACTAACAAAAACTAAACTAGTAACTTAGAATACTTTTTTTCAAAAACTTTTGAGCCATAAAATTAGTGAAAAAGCTTACTAGTCATAATTGATGCCAATAAAGACATGGTAAAAAATACCACCCAGTGACCACAATAAGAGGATTAGCTAACCTGTGGAAACAACAACCACAAGATAAAAAAAATGAACAAACTAGTGATGCATCCATTAGTACATTGAGTGAAAAAATTATTTAATGAAACAAAGATATATATATATATATATATATAAAACAATGAAGTGTATAAAAAATAAATATATTTAAACATTAGTACATTGAGTGAATGGAAGAGATAATGAAGTAGCCACAACTATGGTGCCTGGAGAGATATATACACCAAGAACTCTCTTCTGTGCTACAATCCATGCTCACAGCCCCGGAAGAGGAGGCAAAGACAATGTTATGGTTGATATAGGTAGATGTTGATTCACTAGAACAACATGCGGAAATTTTATTCAAGAAGCGGCCACAAATGATCTACGTGGTGGTCTTTTACTAAGCACATCAATCGCTAGCCAAGCGGTATGACCTGGTAAAATCTAACCAAGGAAGCTGATTTGGGGTCTTAGGTTCTCTTTCTATCTTGAATAAATTCATGGAACATTGGGCTTTCGCATTGTGATATTATATATATACAATAACCCTTGACTGATCTCTTTATGAGGTCAATGTTGAATCTGTAACGTGATATAACCTGTCTCAATAATATCCAAATTGAGAATAGTAGAAACAAAGACACGTGTCAGATACTACTCAGTAAGGTGCTTGTCTAGAAAAATAGTGGTGGGTGTGGAGGTTGTCAATAGTAATTTATTAGAGGTAATATTTGGATCTGTGTATTGTTTAGTGGATGAATCTATGATTGAGAGAGATTCCATTTATGTGGAAGCTAGATAAATAAAAGGAACCCCCATTCTTTCACCATAGAAGGGCACGTTACATCCTAGTGGGCCACGAATACATATTCCTAGTGGGTCTCGAGATTATAAAGGATTTCTGGGTCCTCTGAGTTTATGGCTGGCCAGCTGTTTAATATCTCTTGTAGTGGAAGTAGATGGCTTCTTCTATATAGATAGTTGATGGGTTGGTGATGGTTGTGGTGGTGATAAAAGGGGTACATTGGCTCTAGAAAAGGAAATCCCTTCTTTTGAAAAAGAAACCTTTGGTTCAAAATGAGAAAAAGATGGAAACACCAATATGATTAAACCATGTCTCCAAAGTTGAGGAGGGTGATGATAGCTGGTTAAGTCTTGTGGACTCCCTCTACCTAGAATGTGTAGGGGATGCCCTGGTCTCATAGGTAGCATGAGACTGGGACTCCAGTGCATCAAAATCTTACTCAACATATGTATACTCATCAACCCATTAATTATATTTCCCCTATTTTTTCATAATTCTGTTATTGACAAGTTGATGGAAGTCAATAAACTATAGGCCACCTAAGGATAATGGGTAGGAAAAAATAAAACACCCACCCCTAAAGGTGATCCATTTATCTGAAGTAATTTATGCTGAATATTATCTTATGAGTAATATGGAATCTAATAGTCTGTTAAGAAGAAGAGGGGACCATTATAGAATTCAGGGAGTTCGAGACATGGTTGGTATCCCATGAGGCAATCTCTGTCTCAGTAATGGGGGTTTTTATTCATCTTTTAGTTCGTACAACTACACTTCCATTAATATGAATGTAAAAACTCACTCTCTCTCTCTCTCATTTTGTGTTACCAATACATAACCAGAACCAATGTGCTTGGTTAAGTGGGATTCTAGCTTCAAAATCAATATTGTCAAAGATTAAGTAAATGGATCACTAAATCCAGGATATACTAAAACTAGAATAACAAATATATTTTTATTCATGAAATTTAACTTGGTCAATATAATTAATTTATTTCTGATAGGTTATTTAGTGTGCATATCCTTCCATGAAATATTTTAATGGAATGGTTTTCACTGGCCAACATTGGTGAAGAGGGAGTGTTTTCATGCAATTAATTTAAGAAATACAAGTCATCGAGCTTTAGGAATGCCTCTGGATAGTTCCAAAAAACACTAAGGATACTGTTTGAGAAACACATTAACAGAAAATTGGAAGAACTATGGAAAGTAAATAGAAATGTTAAACCTATTAATTCCCATTTTAGGCAAATAGTTCATAATAAATTTATGTACGCATTTTCATAGTGATTCACACCTCCTGGACTCTCTTTCCACTATTTTCTCTTGCCATTTATATTGAAATCGCATGAAATACAAGATCCTTGAAAAATATAATGTCACTCTGTACATTAACTAGTATGAGAATAACAAGGGTCAGGACTGTCATGGCCACCATCATTTTTAATCTTTTACAGTGAAAAAAATTGAATACATGAACATTGTAGTATGGTTACATATCCCTTTATACAATGACCTTTTGAGTTGCAAAAACAAAGAGCACATGACCCGAAAATTCAAACATAAATCCATATTAATACCCAAAAAAATCCAAGTACCGTTCATTCTAATGGAAAATAAAGAAACTAAAATTATACCTTTAAATGGTTCTTTCCAAGAAATGGTTGTAGTTTTCCATAGGTTTTAAAAATAACACTATCCATGGATGAAACATCAAAAGCTCAACTGAATCACCTGCAATATAGTCTATTAAAAGCTATTTGTTATCCTAAAAATACATGAATCATACCAACCAATCTATATTGTGGATATGGAAATAGTAATGAAAAGGGTGGAATAAAGTATAACAAGTCATCTATCAAATTATCAGTCCATCTAGTCATATTTTCATCTCAAGTTGGACAATATAATGGAAATAGGGCCTCAATAATAAGCAAAAATATAAGGAAGTCTTGATGTAAAATTAGGATGAGAAAAATAAACTAAATATGGACAGGTTATTTTGGAATGGTGGCTGGATTTATTAGCCCAGATCACATCTCAAACGGTGATGGAGGGGGGGGGGACTTTTCACTAGGAAACAAGACATGCATTTTGGTGAGGATCACATAAAACTGTTGTTTTGGTTGTGGGATTCCTTCAAGAATTACATTTTCTCAAAACCAATTTTGGTGATTAAACTGGAGTAGATTTTACTAAAGCGAAGAGCCTCCATGTGCTTTTCATTGCATAAGAATTATTAATATAACTTATACTTTCCCTGACATGTGAGGTTTCTTGTTGTACATTGGAAAAGGGGAGAATATTGTCTCACATAAACATGCACACATGTATTCATGTGTGTGTGGTGCAAAGAATCATTTCTCACTTCATAACGGATATGTAAATAGAACATGCTTGACTTATTGACAAGGTGCATTGCTTTATGATTTTTGAATGCTCTTTTATCCAATTGAGCTAATTATTGATGTTTGAGCCATATAACCGACCCAATGATCATGTTTATGCCTTAACAGTCTATGAACAACTTCTGTTAAAAGAAAACAAACTAAATATTGACATGTGATATTGGAATGGTGGCTGGATTTATTAGCCCAGATCACATCACAAACGATGATGGAAGGGAGGGGGACTTTTCACTAGGAAACTAGACAGGCATCCTAGTGAGGATCACGTACAACTGTTGTTTTGGTTGAGGGATTCCTTCATGATTTACATTTTCTCGAAACCAATTTTGGTGATGAGACTAAAGAATATTTTTTCTGAAGTAGAGAGCCTTCATGTTCTTTTCATTGCATGAACTTTATTAATTTACCTTATACTTCCCCTAATGTGTGTGGTTTCTTGTTGTGCATTGGAAAGGATGTGAATATTGTCTTACATACACATGCACACATGTATGCATGTGTGGGTGGTGCAAAGATGCATTTTTCACTTCATAGTGGATAAGTGAATAGAAAATTCTTGACTTATTGAAAGGTTCATTACTTTATTCTTTTTGAATGGTATTATATAAATCAAATCTATCGAAATAATTAATGCAATATGATCATCTCCTAAATGGTTACAATGAAAATATGGTGTCCAATTGAGTTAATTGTTGATGTTTGATCCATGTATCCGACCAAATTTAATTGGTTTTATGGCTTATTTGTTGTTGTTGTGTGTTAAAAACAAAAGATTAAAAAATATAAATGATTTTTATGAATCCTTCCTAACTTTGATAATTCTTTCAAAGAGTTGAAATTCCATGATGTAATTAAAGAATGTGTTCTAGAAAATAAATGAATACTTTGAACTATTGAAAGACTATAATGATTTTACTTGGAATTGCATGCTTTCGGAGTTGAAAAATTACAGTTGTGCCTTCCAAGAGATCTTTTGAGAAAAATAAAACCCGCATCCTCACTAATGCAGTGCTTTAAAATATGAAATTTCATGCCCAGAAATGGATAATGCACCTAGAATTTGTTTATGAATAACCTGGTATACTGAAATGAAATCGATCTGGGTGGTTGGATTGAATTGAACATATCACTAAAATTTCAAAAGGAAATAATGGATATTTGAAGTAGCTAAAAATATAAAACACATCAGCTGATTGACTTCATGAGTATGTATTGTGTAGAAATAATTTCTTAGTAGGGACAACTAAACAATGCCTGGTTTTCTATGTATTTTGGAAGTAAATAAAATGTGCACATAACATTTTATTCTGTAATTATTCTTTCCTGAAAATATAAAAAATTAATACCATCTAATGTTCTATGTAGTATCTACAATCTCAAAAATTCATGGTTATAAAACAATGATAATATTTTAATCTTATAGAGTAAGTTTGATCATAGGATTATACAATCTGTTAAAAAAATAAAACATTACAAGTAAATCTACAAAATATAGAATGACATCAAATTAAAATAGACCATAACTTTAAAAAATTTAAAAAAATTATCAAATACTCCAGAACAATTTTTATATAAACAATATTTGAAGGAAACATTTCCTTATAATTAAATTGATTCAATCTCATAACACCACTAGCTCAACTCTTATAGAGTACTAAGAACAACAAAACATATTGGAAATATGAATATAGAAACCAAAGGATTCAATAAAAATACAGTGCATCAACCAAATATAGTCTATATGTTGACATTTTAGATCAACACTACCATAAAAAAACTTCCGAGTACCATGTGCATGTTTGCATGGAGTGATGACACCAAAGACAATGATTTGGCCACTAATTATCAATCAAACCGATTGGTGGATTATAAGAAATAAAAATCATTTATTACTAATGTCACTGTGGTTTCTATGATTTGATGAATCTTTAATAAATGTAATTAAAATATAAACCATATCATCATCTTTATATGAAAAAACATATGAACATATAAACAAGTAAAAAATAAACTATATGCGACCATGTACCTTAGTCAACAGTCGACAGAATCATAGGGCAGCAGTCAGCAGTGAAATGGGGCATAAATCGATAGTGAAATGGGGAAGCGCCATGGTGGGTGTGATGCAGTGACTGTGGATTTACTGAAAGGGTATTAAGAGGTAGTGATTGTGGGGTTATAGATATCGGGACGCGGGATGTGTATGCAGTGAAAGAATACCCACAGGGTATCAGGATGAAACAAAAGAAGGGGGCAGCCGAATGTGAGGCGGGATGATGGGGGTGAGGAAGGAGCAGTGTAGTGATGTGAGGTGGGTTAGCAGGCAGCCGGACACTAGGCGGGTGGCGGGTGGCGGGACACGAGGCAGGGTAGCAGGAGTCGAGGACAGATGCAATAGGGCTTCGGCAGCGATGGCGGGGTGGAGGCAGAAATAGGGTTTCATTAGTTTTGTTTTCTTTATAAATAATGTTTTAAATGTTTATTAAATAAATAATATTAAAAAATATAAATAGTACTGATATTTAGATAAATTGGAAAATTATAATCAATTAATAAAATGTTTTTAATAAAACTCGATGAAATGGATATTGACTTTGATTGTAAAAATGAATATATATATATACATATATATATATATGTATATACACACAGACAGATATGAACACTTTGTTTTTTTTAATTGGTTATCGATAAAATAATTTTCATTTTTGAATGGTTTATTGTAACATTTTTATTAACGTTAAAAGATTTTTGGTAATAGTTATCAATAATAATATATTGAAGTGTTAGTAAAAAAATGTTTATATTATTATGACAAATGAATATATTTAACTGTTGGTAAAATATTTGTTGGTGTAAAGTGATCAATACCAATATATATATCTCTTGGTAAAAATAAATGTTGGTATTTAAAATTAATACCAATAAAACTTGATATCTGTTGGAATTAATCATTTTTACTAACAGATATATTATCTGTCAATAAATTTCTGTTGGTATAAGTCATTTTTTTTGTAGTGACTGCCGAGAATCGATAACCTCTTCGATCAGCTAAGAGGGGCACCATGTTTCTCAACCGTTGACCTTCGATCAGGCTATCACCAGTAATGAGTATGGGATGAGGATATACAAAAGACGGCTCTCAGATGCTGTTATGGTCACGATGACTACATGGTGATTCCTTTTGGCGTGACGAACACCCCATCAGTGTTCATGGGACTAATGAACCAGATCTTATAGCCGTACTTGGACCAGTTCTTAGTTGTCTGCATCGACGACGTCCTTGTGTAATCAGCATCAAAGGAGGAGCACGTGAGACACCTGTAAATGGTTCTAGACGTACTTCTGGAGCACCGGCTTTATAGGAAGCTCTCAAAGTGCCAGTTCTGGATTCAAGAGGTCCACTTTCTAGGACATGTCATCTCAGCAGATGGAGTAGCTATAGACCCATCCAAGGTGGTGGCTGTGTTCGCCTGGGAGCCACCTCGGAGCATGATGGAGGTGCAGAGCTTCCTTGGGTTGGCAGTATATTACCAGAGATTCATTCTTGATTTCTCCTAGATATCAACACCTATGAAAGCCTTGACCAAGAAGGTGCAACCCTTCATGTGGATGGAGATGTGTCAATAGGATTTTGAGCAGTTGAGACATAGTTTGACGGGCACCCTGGTTTTGAGATTTTCGTAAGAGGGTGTCGAGTACATAGTTTTCTACGATGCATCAAGGACCAGGATTGGTTGTGTCCCAATGTAGAGGCGGTCAATGATTGTTTATGGTTCACACAAGCTTAGGCCACATGAGCAGAACTATGCGACCCATGATCTTGAGTTGGAAGCGGTAGTCTTCGCGTTGAAGATGTGGAGACACTACCTTATGGGCGAGTGGTTTATCGTCTACTCTGACTACAAGAGCCTTAAGTACATATTTTTGTAAAAGGTTCCAAATATGAGGTAGAGGCGTTGGCTAGAGTTCCTCCAGGACTATGATTTCATGATCATCTAAACTTCTAGGAAGGGGAATAATGTGGTGGATCCTCTTAACATAAGATCGATCTCACAATTGTTGAGTGAGGCGACAGAGATGTTAGTTGTGTTACAGTTATCCTTCATGGAAAGAGAGGATAAAACTTACCTACAGTCGATGGTTGTCGCCCATCCACTCTTACAGTGGGTTAGGGAGGCGCAACTAGGATATGTCGATCATGTGGCCTTACTTACTCAGTTATCCATATCACAATCTCCTGATGGATATTATCAAGGTGGGGAGAACATACTTCTTTTCAGGGGACACATTATTGTACTGGGGGCGTTTCATGAGGATGTCTTAAGGGAGTTTCATACATCCCCATTGGCGCTACTTCATTAAATATGAAAGATGTACTATGATCTTCGAGACAGTTCTTGTGGTCGAGCTTGAAAAAGATAGTAGCATAAGTTTTTTCCTAATGCCTAACAAGCCAGCAGGTGAAGGCTGAGCAGCAGGTTCCAGCGGTGTTATCTATCCCCATGGATGTTCTAGAGTGGAAGTTGGATGGAATATCGATATACTTCGTGATAGTCTTACCAAAGACATCCAAGGGGCATGATTCTCTCTGGGTGATCAATTACCGACTCACCAAGTCCGAACACTTTCTAGCTATCAGGGAGAAGAGTCATGTAGAGAGATTGGACACCTCTACGAGTGAGAGATTGTTCGTCTTCATGGAATCCCCTCGACGATAGTCTCAAACTGAGACACCTGCTTTACATCCCGGTTTTGGAAGGGATTGCAGGAGGCATTTGGGACTCAGCTATGCTTGAGCATAAACACTCATCCCCAGACTGATGGTTAGATGGATAGAACTAATCAGGTTCTAGAGGACATTTTGTGAGCTTATATCTTGGACTTTGGTCACAGTTGGGAGGACCACCTACTACTGGTAGAGTTTCCGTACAATAACATCTACCACTCCACCATTGGTATGACACCTTCTGAGGCTTTATATAGGAGACTCTTCCAGTCACTGCTTTGCTGGACCAACCTCAGAGAGTCAGCACTCATCGGTCTAGAGTTAGTGAGAGCTACCACCGAGAATGTGTAGTTCATCTAGGAGAGGATGAAGACATCACAGAGTCGGAAGATGTCTTATGCTGACAGGCGATAAAGTCCTCTGGAGTTTGAAGAGGGAGACCACGTCTTTCTTCGGGTCTCACCTCGATGAGGGTTATAAAGATTTGTCCGAGACGACAAGTTGTCTTCGAGGTTCATCGGACCTTTTCAGATACTGCATAGAGTTGGCGAGGTGGCGTACCTCCTAGCTCTATCTCCATAGTTGGATCAGGTACATGATGTTTTCCACGTGTCGTAGCTGGGTAGGTACATGCATGACCCATCAAAAGTCATCGACTGGGGAGAGCTGGACATCAAATATGGAGCGAACATTGCTGAGTACCTAGTGGAGATTGAGGATCAGAAGGAGAGGATCCTTTGTGGCTGATTGATTCCCATGGTGTGCGTTAGGTGGCAGTATAAGAATCTTCAGGAGACCACGTGGGAGCAGGAGGCTCAAATTTGTGCCCAGTACCCACATCTTTTTTAGTAGTATTGTTTTGGATTTTCAGGGACGTAAAGACCTAAGGTGGGGAGAATTTAGTGCCTCATATTTTTCTGTGTATTATTTTTATATATTATATGGAATTATTACAACACTAGGTGCAGAGACGGCACATCATTCCAAGGCCCGGTGAGCCCAAAATGGTGGTTTGAACTTTTTTAAAGTTAAGTGAATCGGCCTATATGCGTTGTTGTGGCAGTTTCCAAATAGATGCCCAGATTAAAAATCGGAGGGCACTGTTGTGTCCAGGACGATGACTTTACCTAAGAACTAGTCTATCCTTGACCAGCGCGGGTCTAGGGAAAAAGTTAATTTTCAGATGATTTTAGTAAAATAAAATAAAATAAATTCGCGATTTTTACTTTATTTTATACGGAAATATCCACTGCATCGAGGTGACAGGGAAACTGTTTCTTTAATAAATTCCACACTATAATGACTCGGAAATGGCAAGCTAGACTCATTAATGCTACAGCGTGATGGAATCCCAAACATGTAACCCTTTTTATTGGGTTAATCAAATGTTTCTCGTTGGAAAGGATTGAGAGGAAACTCTGGAGGATCTGTAGAGCTTTGTAGCAAACTCTCAACGATGAATGATGAAAAATAGAAGTTGATAATCGCTATTCCAACGAAGTTGGAGGATCTCGATGATGACGGAAGTGCAACCCTTTCATCAACGATCAATCCTTTCATAAAGGTATGGGTTTTTCTTTCATTCCTCTTTCCTATTTTTTGAATTTAAATGATGAACGTCCATGAACAAGTTGATCTATGGATTCGTATGTTCTTACGAGAGGGTTTTATTGGGTGATTATGGGGAATTAATCCATGTGGATTATTGTTTTTGATTTTTTATCAGTTTAAGCCTATTAACGGGAGTGGATCAACGTTGTGAGGAATGATGATGGAGGTTCGTTCCTCAAATTTGTTCTATTGGTTCTTCTTTCCCCCTTTCCTTCATGCGCGTTCTTCATATTGTTCATGGGGCGAATAACAATAGACCATTGCACACCCTTCTTCATATTTAAATATCAAAAATTGGAGACTCGACATTGCAACGACCCTACGGAGGTGCAATGACCATAACGGACGACAAATCAGCTCGGATCAGAAGAGGATGTTCTTTAAGTTTTCTTTGCGTGGGAAGATAAAAACATGTTTTTGGAGCCGATCGGAGGTCCGAAAACAAAGGAAGCATCTTCGTGGTCTGGGGGTGACCAAAACCTGGGTGTTCCATGGCGATCAGATGACCTGATTAATGAACAGGATATCACCAATGGTGCGACAGTGGTGTTCCGCATTTCTGGAAATTTCCAAAATACACGGAGTGTACTTCCGAAGAACATATCGCGCAGTGCTGGTGGTGGTGGATAGGGATTTGGCTGTCAGAGAGGAATCACATAGTGTGTGACCCTGGTCACATAGTGTGTTGGAATTTCCTCAAAGCTTGGCGTGTATTTTGGGAAGTACACAGACACAGGATGGACTACACTGCTTTAGAACAGGCCATCTACTCTCTACACAGCATGACAGAGGCGGCTACTTGGTACTCAGCGTGTATCAATAGGATACACATACACAAGTTGTAATACACAACTGTGTACTCCATCACACATCCATACGAGGCCAGTAACACAGGTCACCTCATGTACTGATTACACGGGTTAGAGTACACGGGTTGAGGATCTTGTATATGCACATGGCCAGCATACACGGAGCCAACCCCAGTCACTCGGACATGGCATGTACACATTACTACATGTCGTGTACTAAATTTTTTACATGACTAGCCTTCTGACACAGGACATTGTGGATGAGTAGGATTCGGGGTCAGACGACACTACGTGTAACTTTTCTACACGCCGTGTACTTTTTGGAAAATGGTATGGTCCTCTTGTCCACCGTATCTTGGACATATTTCATTTGGGTTCATGCCCCCTTTTCTAATTCCCCTGAAGGTCAGGCATCATTTATTTCTCTAGAAGTATGATCCCATCTACAGGACATTCTAATATAGAGTCAGGAATCCATCTGAGAGGCCCGAATCGAGATCATCTATCCATTCTTGACCCTTGGTAGAGTCAGGCATCGACATGACCAAATCTATTAGGAATTTATCCTCTACCTAGTTGGTGAATCTTGATGTTTCGCGGTATTCTCAATGGCCTTGGAATTGATCCTTATCTATGTATCGTGATCTTTCCCACTCATGAGTGTGTCTCCCGTAATGAGTGCATCTATCTATCATAATCCTTCCACTTAGGATTGTGTCTCTTGTAATGATTGTAACTACCTCTTGTGACATTTCCCGACGAACAGTACTTCTCGAACGGACGTCATCAGAGCTATAAAAATCTTGTAGGGTGTTCTCTTGGAATGGGTGATTCGTGGAAATCTTCGAACTGAATCCCTAGATGGGGGTACGTGGTTGTGTGACATATTTCTAGACCACAGGTCTGAGTTCTGGGTACATATGGTTTGTGTTTATCTTTATATATGTTTTATAGACATATACTATGCATAGATGACTGTACCTTTACTTCATGTACTACTTTGTGGTTTTCAAGGTCCTCTACCGAGTATTGTTATACTCACCCATGCACAGGATTTTCCTGCACGTGTTGTGTCTTGTACAGATGAGAAAACTTTTGACAGAGTCTAGGGCATACTAGGATTGGACTGAGCTTTCTGAGTTCCCTACAGGCAGGGGCATTCCTTTGGCTATGAGCAGCAGTCATAGTACCTCTTTGTATTTACAGGTTGGACTTTTCAGTTTTTAGACTCTTTGTTTGGTGGGCTTGTATTCTGACCCAGTCTACTTTCAGTACTTTACTTCTCATCGTACTTTTTTGGTTCAGTTAGGTTGTATACATGCATTTTGTTCCTTAGTGTTTTTACATTTCAGCATTCGTGGGCTTGGAGATGTGTGTGTGTGTACAGGTTCTTAGGTAATGCCTCCCATGATAGTAATACGCCTACTCGGTGCTAGTCACCCACCCCTGGCCAATTGGAGGCAGGCATGGGGAGTCACGGAGCGGGCCCCACTGGGACGGGTCGTGAAACCCTACTACAATTTGTTGATTTTCACACATATTTAGAGCATAGGATAATAGAATCAGGCACTGAATCAAGATGGTTATAGATATTTTTGTCCTTTTTGTCTTTTTCTAATACTGTATAATATTACTTTTTATGAATTTACCTTTTATGATATAGATTTAAATGCATCTATGTATCAAACACTACCTTAGAATGGCTTGGTTATTATATCTAGTTGTTCAGTTCTAATTATTATCTCTCTATTTATATCATTATTATGTATGATTGTAGATGATTGGACTATTTTGTATGTTTGTCTATTATTTTTGTCATGCTACTATGACATGAGGGTACATTCTCCCCACCATACTACCTTTACAATCTTTCAACTAGTCGAAAAACTGTAGCATACAAGGATGCACGCTTGAGGCCATGGGACTCACCAGGTTGGGAAATGGGTTAGGTGGATCCTTGGTCGGGATGTTATAATGTGTTATTAGAGGGTAGGTTCCAATATTTATTAAATATTTGGAGACAATATATTAGAGATAGGGAACACATGGAACTTATCCATAAGTGGTTCTTGGACATCACGAACCCATGTTAGGGGAAAAGGATCAGTTTCTCTAATTATAATTATTGTTCTACATTTTTTAATTTATTATTGATATGACTTAACCATTGGGTGACACACTTGGTTTATAATGCTATTAAAATTGATCCTATTCCATTAAAATTTTCTTACTATGACTCATTAAATGAGGTCATTTCATTATACCATGCATCAATGTTTGGAACAGTTGGAGAATATTCCATGCTTTTTACCATGCCACATTTAGTTTCCACATATATTTTCCTATTGCATATTTATTATTCCTTGAAATTTATTGAATTTTGCTGAAAATTCTTGCAGGTATTAGATAACATACTTGATACTTAATGTTCTTACCTTATCCTAGTAGTGTTTGCATGAATATGTTAAAAAATACACCATAAGCATTCCATTATGGCATGTTGAGCTATAAACCATCAGTCACATGAGGTTGAACAAGTAATCGTGCGAGTTAAGTGGATGTTGTATTTTTGTTCATGATGAGTATGGGCCCTTAGGGATTGAAAATGGAAATCCACTAAATTCAACCATCTGATGGTGTTTATATATTTAAAACAAAAAAAATAAAAAATTAATATGATTCCAAATTTAGAATAGTTTTGTTATATATATCTGTCACAAAGGCATAGATCCAATCCCAACATTTTTAGTTGGTAGTTGGTGTCTCTTATTTTATTATGGTTTGTTCTACTATTTAGACTTGGATCATAAAGCAAGCATAAATTTTTGGTTGTTTTTATAGGAAGGATTTACACCTATCCTTGATTCTTAAATACAATCATCTCAACTTCTTAAATATTTTATAGGGTGTGTTTTTAGTAATGTAGTGTCATTACACTATGACATCCTATAGTTGTGTACCTCAAATGTGGTGATAATCATGGTACTAATGTGGAAGGCGGTGAGCCTCTAGTGATTCCTCCTATAGAGCCACATGTGGATCCTCTTCCAGTTCCGAATATGGGTAGACGTTTGCAGTTCTGAGAGTTTTTTATGTGTATGATTTAGTCTATGAATTGTGTAGTTTGACCTTCCCCAAGAATGTTAATGTTGACTCAAAATTTCTAGAAGAAGTATCTGCCATCATTTTCAGGGGATGGTGGACCTGAGGCTGCGGAGTATTGGATCAATGAAATCTTATCTATATTTGAGTTTCTGGACATGCATATAGAGATAATGGCCGAGATTCTGGCCACTATGCAATGAGACTCAGCTAAGAGATGGTGGGACATCATCACCCAGGAAGATCGGCTTTGTGATATGGTCTAGGAATAATTCCAGAAGATCTTATTTGACTATATATTTCCTAAACTCTGAGGGTTGATAGATCTATAGAATTCATGAACGAACAATAGAGGAGTATGTCAGTTATGGAATACTCTGATCATTTCACAGATTTCCAGATGTTTTCTCATTGTCTAGCTACTTATTGTCTTATTACCACTAGACAATTTGAGGATGAGAAAGTTCATTCCATCTGATCAGTGGTTAATTTTTTTTGGTTGATTACCATTTTAGAAATTATCAAACATGCCCTAATTATAGAGTGGTATTTTAGGGATGTTGATGGTGAATGTTACGGTGGTTTGAAAGCCATGGATTTCAGTGGTTCTTATTATGTCTGAAAGATTTTTTTTGAGACCACTCATGGAGGTAGTAATAGTAAAGGTCCATGTGCAGAGAGTTTTCCTATCTCCCACCTGTGTGGAATGTTGAGAAACATCAAGATTCAGTGTACATTGGATCTAGTAAAGTGTAGTGGATATGGTTGGATGGGAGATCTCAATAATTAATTCAAGACATTCCCTCTAATTCTTACCGAGTTGGGATATTTACCTACACCTTAGTCTAGGGATAGGTCATAAGGATCACATTAGAGAGGTAGCTAGAATACCATTAGAAGATCAATTAGAGGTGGTGATCAAGGAAGAGGTAGTCAGACATATGATTCTCATTTCCTTTATAGTGGGATTACTCAGTGCAGTCAGGTAGTGAATCAGGGTAGTAGTACATGCCAGTTTCATGTAGTATATCATATGCCAGATGAGCAGAGTTCCAGACCCTCTATAGTTATAGGTACTATTTTATTATCCTCAACATTATTTTCTGCATTATTTGACACTTTCATGTCTCACTATTTTATATTTGAGGATATAATGGGATTCTAAGACTCAAGATTGAGAAATTTCATGGTGTTATGACGTTAGAGACACGATTTGGTATTCGTTCAAAGGGATCTCTCCATTGTAAGGACTTTCCATTTAAGACAGGCATTTACCTTTTCATGTGGAATCTGTTATTCCTTGATATGATGAGCATTTTCATTTCATTGGGATTGAATGGTTAGTTCCCAAATTAGACCATAGTGACTATTATCATCATAGGGTGACATTAATATCAAAATATGGTAGTAAGCATGTTCATAATAGTGAATGGGATGATAATTTGATAAAATAAAGAACTGATTACTAGAGGCTATGTAATGTGACAACTCAGATCACCAATATTTTTTTAGATGAGAAGAAGTAAAAAACATATTGTCTTTACACTTGTTGTGGATCATTTTATTGATTTATTTCCTAATAACTTATCTGGTCAACCACCAGTGTGAGAGGTAGAGTTTACTATTGACATTTCCCCAAGAGAAGCACTATTCACTATTCCTCCTTATTGGATAAAACCTAAGGAGCTTCTGGAACTCAAGAACTAGTTGGTGGATCTGGAGGATAAAGTTTTTATATACCCCAACACTTATCCTTGGGGTTCACTAGTCATTTCTACAAAGAATTCATATGATACCATTAAGGTTTTTATGGATTATTGTTTTTTTAATCAACTCACAATGAAGAATTGGTATCCAATACCAAGAATGGATTACCACTATGATCAGATATGGGAATAGAAATTGATTTAAAATATATATTTGATGTTGAACTATCTATAGATGCATGTTAGTACTTCATAAATACATCACACAGCTTTTTGGAGTAGGTGTGGCCTATACTAGTACCCTTTTATGTCATTCAGACTGATGAACTCACCAACAGTTTTTATGGTTCTTGTAAATTATGTTTCCCACCCAAATCTAGATTCATTTTTGGTTTTTTGTTGATGATATCTTGGTGTATTCATGCTTTAGACACAACCATTAAACCCATCTTGATATCATGTAGAATACAACAAGGGAGAACCATCTTTATGATAAGTACAATAAATTCATCTTATGAATCCAAAAAGTCCACTTCTTGGGTCATATAATCTCAAAGATATGAGTTTCAATAGACCTAGATAAAGTGATAGATGTAGTTTCCTAGGAGAATCCACATAATGTATTTGTAATAATGAGTTTCTTAGGGCTAGACGGGTATAACAAATGATTCATGTAAAATTTCTCACACCTTGCAGTGCCACTTATGGGCCTAACAATGAATGGTCTGAAATTCTTATGGTCAGAATCTTGGGAAACCGCCTTTCAGGCATTGAAGGGTCATTTGACTTCAGTGATGATAATAATTCTTCTAGATTGAGGATGGAGCTATAATGTTATCTATGATGCATCAGGTATCAGGCTTGGAGCTTGTCAGATGTAGGATGAATGAGTAATCATGTACATGTCTCAATAGTTGAGGCCTCACAAGAAAAATTACCGGACGCATGATCTTGAGATCACTATTATACTTTACGTCTTAAACTGCTATAGAATCTATTTACTTGGAGAACATTTTTTGGTATTCCCAATCCAAAAATTCCTTAAGTACATCTTTACACAGTGGGATCTAAATATCAAGAAACATAGGTGGGTGGAGTACCTACAATCATTTTATTTTCAACTATCCTACATGTATGGTAAATTCCATTAAGTGGTCCATTCTCTAAGAAAGATGACTCAGACACAAGTGTTTTAGGAATATAGTGATGAATGGAAGCTTCTGGAATTATTCTCATAGATTCACACTAAGGTTCAGAAGGACCATGGTTAGACTATCCTCTTATCCTTATAAGTGAGTCCTACACTTCTATAATGGGTAATAATGAGACAGTTGTCTAATCGAAAAGGCATTTTCCAAAGGGAAAGAATTTCAAGGGATGATACATCTTTAGGTTGGACTATGGATAGGGATGATCTGTTAAAATTCAATAGTGTTTATTGTTGAGTCAATAAGGTTTTCCTTATTAATTTTTCATTCCTTCTTGTTTTGAAAATCACAAACACCTTATACTTTAGAAAATAAATATTTTACTTCTCAAAGGAAAATTTCCTTCCTTAAGGAAATTTACCCTAACCTAGATTTCCTTCAACATATCAATATTTTTTTTAAGTATAAAAATCAGATTCATACATAAAACCTCGGAATCATATAATAAGTAGATATTAAGCATTTTGTTTTTAGGATCCAAATTCTAGATATGAACTGTAATGAAGATCCACTCTGAATTCTAGATTTAAACTGTAATGAAGTTCCATTCCAAATTCTGGATACGAACTCTAATGAAGTACCATTCAGAATTCTGGATACGAACTCTCATAAAGTTCCACTCCGAATTATGGACTCTGAACTCTTACTAGTTCGACTTCAAACTCTTACTAGTTCGACTCTAAACTTTTTCATGTTTGACTCCAAACTTCTAGGAGTTCGACTCCGAAATTATATGAGTTTGACTCAGATATTTTAATAGTTATACTTCAAACTCTGTGAGTTTAGGTTCTAAATTCTAGTGAAACCAGACTCCGAATTTCCTTATAAATTCAGACTCCAGATTTCCACAGCATTCGGGTTCCGAATTCCCAAAAAACAGAATCTGAATATCTCTTTATTATAAGACTCCGAATTCTATTTTGGTTAGACTTCGAATTTATATTTGATTACATTCCGAACCTCTGTTTTTCTTATTCTTATACTTATTTCATTACAAAAAGATGTCGTACATTCAGTTACACATTTTCGTTATAAAACGATGTCATCCACTCTGTTTCTAACAATCTTTTGGTTAAGTGACACGTATACAGGTCCCTCTGAAATTCAAGGAGAAAAATGACTATTGGAGGAGGGGGCCGACCATTGGAAATTTGCCTATAAATAGGATCACATTTGAACGACCTCCACACTAAACATTGACATCAGTACTTATATGATGTTGAAGTGATTTCTAGAGAGAGAGGCTCTTATTAACTCTCAAGCTTCGTGTATAATGTTTGAACAACTTGTTCAAACTTTGCCTTTTACAGACTTGATTAGTGCGACTCCGATTGTTGGTTATTACAATTGAGGGTTTCCGGGGATAGGAAGATAGAGGTTTTGACTACCTTAAAGTTGAGGACTTCCTTACTGAGGAATATAGAGGTTCCAACTATCTTGAAGTTGAGGGCTTGTGGGGAAATCAAGACAGAGACTCCGATCTTTGTATCAAGGGTTTACCCTAGTGTGGGTAATACATACTTTCTTGAAAGTTTAAAGCAAGGGACCTTTATCCAAGGTTGTTGGATACCATTCTCTTTGGGTTAAAATATATAAATATTGTTACCTGTTTTTGTTACATGTTTTTCCGCAGCACTGTGTTTTGTAAGGAAAGTATAATCTCATTATATTTCCTTACACATGTACTCTGATTCATTTTGATTCTATACAATTTAAGTTAAAATCTCATATTGTAAACTTTGGTTAAGTTTCAGTTTCCAAATCCATATTTCGAGAACCTGTTTTTCTGAATCACATTCCGGATTTAAGAAGGTTTATAGATCTAGATGTTCGTAACTTCTTACTTTGTCCCAATCTTTAAATTGGTGCTATAGGTGTTGTGAATTTTCTTAGTTTAACTTTTTTAAACTTATATCGTTCCTTTTTTAAGGAAATTTTTAAAGTGTACAATTCAACCCCCTTGTATATTGAGCATCTATATCGTTATTTCGATTCTACAATTGATATCAGAGGTTGGAAGCCTCGTACTCTATACCAATCCTCCAATTGGTATCAGAGTGAGGTTCTGAAATACTTATACTCACATATAAGTTTTTATTGCTCATTTTTTCATTGTTCTATATTTTCCTTTCTTAGGAATATTTTCCTTGAATCCGAACTTTTGTTATTAACAAGTTTTTGTGTAGAAAGATTTTCTTAATGATGGCAGGTTTAAATGTTGGTTCCATCGACAACCTAAATCCTACAAGACCACTAATTTTTTATGGAAATGATTATGAGTATTAGAGAGATAGAATGAAGACTTTCGTTATCAATACTGGTGTAGATAATTTTTTTATGCTTACTAGAGGTTATCAAATTCCTGATAAGGAAATTAGTACTTTCACCAGCCAAGAGAAGCATGATTATCAATTAAACTATAAGGTACGCAATACACTACTGTGTTCAATGACTAGGAACATTTATAGCCAAATTTCTTCTTGTGAAACAGCTAATTGTATTTGGAAGAAACTTGAAGTTACTCATTTTGGTACATCCAAAGTCATAGAGACAAGAAGAGCTATGCTTAGGGCTGATTATCATGGTTTTAATTTTCTTTATGGAGAACCCATTTGTAAGATGAAACAAAGATTTATGACTATCGTGAATAGCTTAAAATCTATGGGAGAGAGAGGTCTGGATGATGAAGCTCTTGTTGATAATATTATTGATATTATGCCCAATGAGTGGGAATCAAAGAGAACTGCAATTGATGAGAACAGGAAGGTCACTCAAATTTCGTCAGATGAACTATTTGGAAATCTTCTCCAAAATGAAACAAGAATGAAGAGAGACACTGACAACATCAAAAAGAAGAATGGAAATGGTACTGTTGCTTTTACTACAACATCAAATCACATGAAAGCTAAGACTCCTGAGAGAGTAACTAGATCCAAATCTAAGAAGGTTACTATCCAATATGAATCTAGTGAGAGTGAAGTCTCAGAAAATTAGATAGCTAATCTTGGTTGAAGTATGAACAAGATAGTTGGTCAAAGAAATTTCAAATCCAGGAATAAGAAGAAGGATAAGAAAGATATGAAAGACTCAGAGGTCACATTCTATGAATTCAAGAGAACTGTACCCATACAACCTTATTTCCCAATGCTTAAAAATAAATAAATAAAAGAGAGGAATTCTGAAAAGAATAGGTAGAAGTTCTATAAAGCCAAAGCTAAGAAAAGTCTGAAAGCTAATACTACTAGAAGTTCTAGCTGTGGAGACTCTTCAGAAAGTGAATCTTTAGAATATGATTCATCATCTCAGAAGAATATGGGATTCATTACTAATACTTCTTTTCCACATACATGTCTTATGGCCATGGTACGCTCTCTCAAGGCCTTAACAAATTTATCTCTTGATAAGAATTACTATTATGAAAATAGTACTTCTAATGAAGATACTTCATCCTCACAAAATGAAGAACATTCATATGAAGAAGTATCTTGATTTTCCAAGTTACTTGAAGCAAAAAATTGTAAAATTTCTAATAAATTAGACAAGGAAAATACTAGGGAATAAATTCTTACAAAAAAGATTTCAGATCTTTCTTCAGATCTAAAAGACAATGAAGAGATTTTAGAAAAACATTCTAAAGACCGTGAGAAAGAAAATTCTGATAAGGAAGAACAATATATAGATCTTAAGAATGATATTTTAAAGATGAAAGCTTTTGAGACAAAATATAACTCTAAGAAAATGATTCCTGAGGATAGAAATTTAGTCATTAGATTAAAATCTGAAATATTTTCTCTGAAAAAGCTTCTTGAAAAATTTACCTCTGGGAAGAAATTTTTTTACAAGATGTATTCTCGAATTAAACATCATGGAAACACTACTGGAGTATGTTATACTCACCAAAAACCAGTTTTCAAAAACAACTATTTTGTTCCTTCTAAAGCCCCTTTTTACACTAAGTGTCAAAGTGGTGGGCATTAGAAGAAAAACTGTTCTTTAAGTAGAGTTCAATCTATTGGGTTTCATAAATCATTTTTCTCTAAACAAATGTGGATAAACAAAATTTTCTTATCTTAAAATCTAGGATACAAACAAGTTTGGATTCAGAAATTAAAATTATTTTCTTATTTTCACGAAGATAAAGTAAGTATCAACAACAATACCTAGTACATGGATAGTAGATGTTCTCAGCATATGATTGGTAACAAAAACTATTTCGAAAAGATTATCAAGACGAAAGGGGGAAAAGTAACTTTCAGAGATAATCTCAGGGAGAAATTTTTGGTATAGGTAATATCGGTCTTCTTAGTAAGACTTTGATTTAAAATTTTTTGTTTGTAAAGGGTCTTAAGCACAACCTCATTATCATAAGTCAATTATGTGATGAAGGATACCTTGTGAATTTTAGGGATGATAAGTGCTTAGTACACAATTCCAAGGAAGAGTTTATTAATTCTGCCCATAGGCAAGAGAATGTTTCCAAGTTAAGCATAGAAGTCCTTAGGATCCAATACATACCTTTCCTAAGTGAGATGGAAGATTATTCATGGTTATGGAATAAAAGGCTAGGTCACTGTAACCTTAGAAACTTATGCAAACTCTCTAATAAGAAACTAGTGAAGGATCTACTAGAGCTTAGATTTGATTCTTCTAATATTTTTTATCCTTGTCAATATTGAAAGAAACATAAATCTAGTTTTAAATCAATCGGCGAAGTCTCAAAAACTTATGCATTACAGTTGGTGCACAAGAATCTTTTTGGTCCAACACAAAATGGAAGCATTGGTGGAAAATACTATGTGTTTGTTTTAGTTGATGACTACACTAGATTTATATGAGTCTACTTTCTAGTAAAGAAGTCTGAAGCTTTTTATTATTTCAATAGTTTTAGAGCCCAAGCTAAAAATGAGAAAAACCTTCCACTGAAAACTATTCACACTGATCATGGAGGAGAATTTCAAAATTCTGATTTTGAAAGTTTTTGTAGTAGAAAAGGTATTACTCACAACTTCTCAGCACCTAGAACTCCTCAAAAAAATGTTCTAGTTGAAAGAAGAAATATAATTCTTCAAGAGATAACTAGAACCATGTTGAGTGAATATTCTATAGCTAGAAATTTCTGGGTTAAAGCTGTAAGTAATACTTGTTAACTATAAATCGAGTTTTGATTAGACCTTTTCTTAAAAAAACTCTTTATGAGTTATAGAATGGTAGAAAACCTAGACTTTCCTACTTCAAAGTTTTTGGTTGCAAGGTATTCATTCAGAATACTAAAGATAACTTACAAAAATTCGCACCAAAATATGATGAAGGAATTTTCTTAGGCTATTCCACAACTTCTAAGGCTTATAGAGTTTTTAATAGAAACACTTGCACTGTTGAGGAAACAATACATATAAAATCTGATGAAACCGATCCTTTTTTTTAAACCATCCCAACCTACATCCTCGAATGTGTTTTCAAAAACTGATTATCAAACTTTGATATAAGATGTTTATGATAAGCAAAATGTTAAGGAAGATACTTCTGAAACATTTACCCTATATGACTTTCTACCCTATGTTGATGAACAAGTTTTACAAAACCCAAGTCAGGTGTTTCTTAAGAATCAACCAAGTGATAGTATCATTGGTGATGTAAATCAACCTGTAAGGACTAGAAGTTCCTTTAGAAATGAAGTAGAACATCAAACATTTCTTTTCCAATTATAACCAAAAAGCAATGATGAAGCTTTAGGTGATGATTATTGGATCAAAGTCATGAAAGATGAACTAAATGAATTCAAAAGGAATAAAGTCTGGACCATGGTGGAATGAACTAATTAAACTTTTGTTATTAAATTAAAGTGGGTCTTCAAAAATAAGTGTGATGAAAATGGATTCATTTTTAGAAATAAAGCTAGACTGGTTGCTAAAGTCTATAATCAACAATATGGAATAGACTATGAATAAACCTATGCTCTAGTATCTAGACTTGAATCTATTAGTATTATACTTTCCTTTGCAGCATTATTTAATTTTAAACTTTTTCAAATCGATGTAAAATTTTTTTTCATAACTGTTATGTTCAAGAGGATTTTTTTGTTGAACAACCTCCTGGCTTTGAAGACACAAAACATCCTGATCATGTTTTTAGACTTACCAATGTTTTGTATGGCCTTAAACAAGCCCCCCCGAGCTTGGTATGATAGACTAACATGATTTATTTTTTCAAAATAACTATGTTAATGGAAATTCAGATCCAACCATCTTTATAAAGAAATATAAGAAAAATGTTTTGATTGTTCAAATGTATGTGGATGAAATTATATTTGGTTCAACTCAGAAATCTTTAACCGATTCCATTGCGGATCTAATGAAATCTGAGTTTGAAATGAGTATGATTGGTGAGTTAACATTTTTCCTTGGTTTTCAAATTTCTCAAAAACTAGAAGGAATCTATATATCCCAACATAAGTATATTAATGATCTTCTTAAAAATTATTGGTTTGAAAATAGTAAGAGTGTAAGTACTTTTATCGGTACCTCAAACACACTTGATCTTGATGAAGTTGGGAAACCAGTAGATCAAACATCTTTTAGAGGTATGATAGGAAGTTTACATTATTTGACATCTAGCCGATCAGACTTGATTTTTTCAGTATGCTTATGTTCAAGATATCAATCCAATCCTAAGGAATCTCATTTAAAGGCAGTGAAAAGAACTTTTTTCTACTTAAAGGGAACCATGGATCTAGTATTATTTTATACCTCTGCTAATGATTTTGTTTTAAAAAGCTTTTCAGATGCTGACTTTGGTGGATGTAGAATGGATAAAATGATTACATCCAGAACTTTTCATTTCTTAGGAGATTCATTAGTTTCTTGGTCATGCATGAAGCAACATTCTGTAGCACTCTCCACTGCTGAACCTGAATATGTAGTAGCTGGAAGTTTTTGTGCTCATGTTTTGTGGATGCAACACACACTCACAGATTTGACTTGAGTTTTACTAAGACTCAAATTTTGTGTGATAACACAAGTGCCATTGCCCTTAGTAAAAGCCTTGCACATCACTCTAGTAAAAAACACATAGATATTAGACATCACTTTCATAGGGATCACATAGTAAAAGGAGATAATATTCTTCAATTTATCGGAACACAATATCAACTTGCTGACATTTTCACAAAATCGTTACCTTCCGATAGATTTGAATATATTAAATAGAACTTAGGAATGATAACCATGAGGTAATCCTTCTTCATTAACTTATTGTTGAACAATTCTCCTTACATTAATAAACTCCTTTTCATAGGGGGGTACATTTTCTTGTTAGTGTAATCAAAATTTTCGTAGTCAGTTTTTCAAACTTTTGTAACTATAATTTTCGTACTGGGACATTCGTAATGAAATTTTCATACTAGAACGTTTGTAATGAAATTTTTGTACTCATAGTTTTCGTACTGAAATTTTTCGTACTCAAACATTTCGTACCGGGATTTTCGTACTCATACTTTTCGTACTGGAGTTTTGGTACTCATAATCTTTTCTAATTTAATGTTTTTCATAGTTAGTTTTTCGTAGTCAAAATTTTCTTCATGAAGAATATTACCTATTACGAATAAACTTCCTGGCCAATCCTAAAGGTATAATTTCCTTACATATATTTTCGTAGTCATATTTTTCTTGCTGTTATTTTCCTATTAGTTTTTAAAATTTCTCGAATTTAGTTTTCATAAATCTAATTTTTTTTCTTAAAACCTCAAAAGATCGGATTCACAGTTCGGATTGGACCCTGATGAGGCTAAAGACTTAAGAGAAAAATCTGCAGATGAGTTAGAAAAACAAGAAAAAGAGAAAAAGATGAAGATAAAAATGTTTGAAGCTGAGATTTTACATTCTCTGTTAAGAGATATTGAAATAGCCTCTGAGAAGATTCCCATTCCGGAAACCTTTTATGTCCAACCAATACTAGAGACTCCTGGGAAGAACTACTCCACTCTAGAAAATTATAAGGGTGAAGAGGTTTTTGATGAAGCAGAAAAAGAAGCTGGTGAAAAAATATAGGAAGAGGTTGTTGAAGAAGAATAAGAAGAAGAAGGAAGGAAGTGATGATCTGGAAGACTTGATCGAAAAGTAGAAGATTGTCAAGAAAAGTCTGAATCCACAAAAGTAGTCACTCTGGGAATGGGAGTTGAGAATGAAGGTCAGAGAGATAAAGTTGAGTAAGAAGAGAAATATAATGATTTATCTGGTGAGGAAGAGATCAATGAGAAGAATTTTCTTGAGGAATGAACATAGAAGGAGAAAATTGATGAAGACAAAATTGTTCAACTATCAAAGAGTGCGGACGAATCTCCAAATGATCAAACCATTCCAAAAACTGATAAAGGAAAGAAAGTGATCATGGATACAACAACAAAATATATCATTATGAAGAAATAGGTTTGTGGTTCATCTAGAAGGAAGATAGTTGAAACTCAAGAAGAACAATCCAGAAGAAAATTATCGGATTCAGAGTCATCAGCACAGGGTTATGACTTTGTTGTTGAATATTTGAAAAAGTTGGTGGGCACCATTCCGATATTTCCAACTATGAACTCCAGATGCCAGATGCTGCAACATAGTCTAAATCAGAAATCGGAATCCTTATCCATGGTGATGGATAAGTGTGTGAAAATATAAGCTGACCATAGAAATTTTGTAATCAATTATGATGTTCATAGAAGATCTTGCAGCAAAATCGCCCTTTGGTTAAAGAAGGTGGATGATGACCTGGTTGAGTTTGATAATTTTCAGAATGAGGTAAAAGATGCTTTTGATACCAGGGATTCCAAGATAAAGAATCTTCAGGATGAGCTGATCATTGTGCAAATTTCTTGGAATCAACAAGTGAAGGATTTGAATGGGAAGGTTAACTCTCTTGCTCAAAATTTTAAAAGGGATCGAGATCTTCAGATTGAGCTCGATGAAATTTTTTTAAAGAAATATGAGTTTGTGAAGATACAGGAAATGGCCATGAAGGCTCAGGCAGAGGTGTTGAAAGCTCAATAAGAAAGGATCACAGCTTTGGAGAAGAAAGATGAGGAGGATCAAAAAGACTTGAAGAAGCTGAAAATCTTGTTAAAGAAGCATATTCTAAAGGAAAAGGAGGACAGATAGAAAAATCCGATATTTTGTTGCATTTGTATTTCCTTGTAAAAAAATCTTTTCAACTCTAATGAAATTTTTGTTGGTTGTATCTTGTGTTGTTATATACTAATGTTTTAGGTACCATATTTCTTTTCCACTCCCTTACATTCATTTTGTAAATCCCAAAGGGGGAGAAAGAAAAAGAACTACTCAAAAGGGGAGAAAGGAAATTTTAAAAATGTAGAAGGAAAAATTTCTAAGTGAAATATCCTTAATGTAAGGGGGAGTTTCTCATTACGAAGTTTTTCATTCCCATGATAATGAAAACTCCACTCCAAAAATTCAGAATACAATCCTTAGAGTTTCAATGCTTAAGGGGGAGTTAGTTGTATTCACTATCATCCATGAACAAAGGGAGATAAGTTTTAATTTCAAAGTCTAATGAAATTTTTTCAAAGTTCTTATAATCTTTTTTGTAAGGTTGTTTGTGGTTTCAAAAAAGTGGGAGATTGTTGAGTCAATAAGGTTTTCCTTATGATTTTTCAATTCCTTCTTGTTTTGAAAATCACAAACACCTTATACCTAAGAAAATTGATATTTTACTTCTCTATAGAAAATTTCCTTCCTTAAAGAATATAACGACCCATACTTTACATACATTGTTAATACATCAAAATTGAAGTGCACTTATTACAACATATGACAAAACCACAAAGGACCGTATAGGTATAGTGTCTTTAGAAACTGGGAAACATAAACAACTGGTTCATAAATCTTCTACAGTGTCTCCCATTTATTTCATCATATCAAGGGTCCCTTTTAGCATATTCTACTTAATATCCATCTTCCTGACCTGGGGAAAAGAAAACATAAAAGGGTGAGCTCAAGTGCTCAGCAAGGGCAAATAAAGGAAATAAAAATCATATCATATCTTTTTGAAAATCAAAACCTGCAAAAGAGATCATAATATCTTAACATGGAATAAATCATAGAAGTGAAAATGAGATCCCCATAATCATAACATAAAACTTGAAACTTTGTGGCATGCACAAATAATCATGGAAAATCATTTCTTGTTAGTCATGAATCATTGCCAAGACTATCTTAGTGGACAAAGTCCCTTTCTGAACCGAGTTCACTCCTCGTTTCAGTCCTGTATCACTGAACCGAAATAACCTTCCGTTCCAGCCATGTCTATCTCATGAGATATAAAGTCTTTACCCAATGCATTGGAGGGAGATATAGGTCCCACCCATCTTATAATGAATCCTTTCTTATGTGTGCCACATAATCATAAACCATACATCATAACGTAACCCATGTAATAAAAATGGGATTCTTAAACAACATGACATCATAAAAAAATTCATATAAGATAAAGGAATTCATAAAAATATTTCCATCACAACATAATCAAATCCATGTAATAATAGGGATAGAAACAGAACCCTTTATTATCTTAGATGGAAAATAATTTTGATAAAACACTTAGAACTTCATTCTTGAGGAAAATATCCTTTCTTTTTCAAAAACATTTTGCATTTCTTAACATGTCATACAACTTTAAACTATAATAAGTTGATTAAAAATAAACTTGAAAATTTTTAGAGGAAGCTTCTTGGAAATAATGTTTTAAAAATCCATTGTTGTCGTATAAGTTAAAAAAAACATTCTTCGTACTTTTGTCGGAAAAGTCAAAAAGTACCTCGTACGGAAAAACGACAAAAGATTCCTTTCATATTCTTTACTAAAAACTCAACTAAGGGAAAAATTGGATTTAAACTATTGTAAGTGGATGGAAACAATATTACATATTGAGGGAACATGGATGTGGATGATAAAATACACCCCAGTAAATACTTACGAATAAACAATCTCGGATAAAAATGAGATTGTGATATTTCCCTTACCTTAGGTCCGATTTGCTTTGTTCATTTCCGAAGCTCCTGTATAATGGTTTAAATAATGTTATTGAATTATTCCAGAATCATACATATTGATATGAGATCATATATGGTAATATTATTAGCTTCTTGTTAGTAATATTTCATTGTTACTTGTTACTCGGGTCTTTATAACTTTTTGTTCTTATGCGTGTTTTGTCGAATAAATTCTTATTCTTATCTTTAGGTTATAGATAATTCATTTCCAGAATGGTATTAGTGTAGTATATACCATATTCATTCATTCAATTCATTTATATAATCATTATGAAATGAAGATCATGTAGAACGAGTCGCATCACATCGTGGAGACGGTATTCCGTACGTACGCACGAGTGATGATATCGTTCCTATGATCGTGGAATTGTATTGGAGTATATATATATTATTTCAGTATCAATATTACTTCATAATAATCATATATAGTTACTCATTACACCATTATACCCATCCTTGTAAGGTGATGGTGGAAAATAGATTACACCACGGCGTGGAGACGGTATTCCGTACGTACGCACGCGCGGTGATTTCATTTTTCCGTAGGATGGATAGAAGGTGAATTAGGGTTGTTTCATATTTATAATAACATATCAGTATGTAAGTAATACTGATGTTATTACTTTATCATGAAACAACTAAAGAAGAAGAAGTTGAAGAAGAAAGAAATTGAAAGGATCGGTAATGGATATTACCTCTTCTTTGGAACGCCTCTTTGAATCCTCCACTTAAGGAACTAAGATTGGTCTTTGGAGAAGACCAGGACCTCTAGGATTATTCTAGGGAAGTGGATAGGAGAAAATGGCAGGGGTTGGCCGAGCTTGAGTGCTCAAATTGGTGTGAGGAGGAGGGGGAGGAGGTGCCCTTTTATAAGGGAGGAGAAGGGCACCTTAGGAATATCTCAAAATATTATTTTATATTAAAGTCAAAATCGGTTTATAATGGTTCCAAAGGGTATTATTTCGAAGCTGAAGTGGTTATGGGTCGAAATCCTATCAACCAATAGGATTTAGACAAGTTTGGGGTATTATTTTAACCTTATCAATTAGATTTAACTCTAAGTTAATTAATTTAACTTTTACCGTGTCTTTTTGTTTTCTTTCACTATATGGTTAATACACTTACTATAACATGCCAAACGAACCCCAAATTGTTTATTATTAATATATATATCCTTATCTAAGTCATTTGGCCGAACCTTAGATTTTTAGGAGTAAAATAACAATTAATAATATAATATTTGATTTAAAAACTATTTTGTGTCAATTTTGACACTATTTGATATATGATTTTTTGTGAAAGTCATATCAGAATTATATGTTCGAACCAAGTTGATTAAATCAACACTAATATATTATAGTAACCTAGAAAATTAGTGGAATTCATAAAAAGTCTTAAATTATATTTATTTTGGTATTTATATTATCAATTATGTCAATATTTCATTAATAAGATAATTACTGCATCATCTTTGTGTCATAAATAAATTAAATTATTTGATGTCTAAAAATTACAAATAAAATACCATCATGTAGGAAATATTTTTAGCTTTCTAATGAATATTTACAATCGAATTTATCTTATGTATAACCCCATATTAAAAATTATTTACTTATTAAACATTAAATTTAACTATTTTAACCCTTCTTTAAATAAATTAATAATAAATGTCCTAATCTAATCCAAGTGGGCCTAAATGGTCATATTTTATTCCTAAGTTTGTTTTTGGTCGAATTACACTTGTCCAATAGAATTAGGACATGTTTTAGGGTAATATTAATATCATATTTACCCTTAGTTACCCTATTTACTATTAACCGCGGTAAAAAAAGGTAAAAAGTCACTATTCACCAAAAAATTATTTTCATCTCATTGAACCACATTTTAGTCCTTGATATTAACCGTGTCTCTCGGATTTTCGAAATTCCATTCACAGAAGCGGTAAAATTAAGTTTTATGCAAAATTCAGTTTTTTAACCTACCACTTAGTGGTTTCACTATTCATCAAAAATTGAAAGTTTTCAGAAAAATACCAAAATCTTACCCTAGGCTAATTTCGATATTCTGAGTCCAAAAATGAAGTCCATTTTGAAAAATAAAATTTATAAAATTTCAAAAAGTGGTTATTACTATTCATAACGGCTAGTTTTAATAGTATATTGTTGTTTAGTGAAACTCGGTATTGCGTATGACGCAAGCTATCGAGGAAGGTCGCGATTGCGTGTAAAGAAAGCCAAGCAAGTGTTGTGTAGAAAAAGATTCCTTTGATGATTTATATAACATAAAAGTCTCGGGTGTTACATTCTTCCCCCCTTAAAAATAATTTCGCCCTCGAAATTCGTCACTTTGTTACAAACAGATGAGGATACTTCTCCCTCATCATATCCTCGAGCTCCCATGTAGCTTCTTCAAGTTGGTGGTTCCTCCATAAAACCTTCACTAAGCGAGTGGTCTTGTTTCGTAGGACTTTTTCGCTACGATCCAGAATCTCTATCGGTTGTTCTTCATAAGAAAGATCTTGCTCCAGCGGTACAACTTCTGAGCTGAGTACATGTGAAGGATCTGGTATGTACTTTCTCAGGAGAGATACATGGAACACATCGTGAACTTGAGAGAGATTCGGTGGAAGCGCCAATCGGTAAGCTACCTTCCCAACACGATCCAGTATTTCGAAAGGACCGATATATCTAGGGCTCAACTTCCCCTTCTTTCCAAATCTCATAACCCTCTTCCAGGGAGATATTCGTAAGAACACTTTATCGCCCACTTCAAACTCTAGGTCTTTTATTCGGTTGTCGGCATAACATTTCTGTCGACTCTGAGCTGCTCTTATGTGTTGTTGAATAGATCTGACCTTTTCTGCCATTTCATCAATGAGATCAGGTCCTAATAGATTTCATTCCCCAACTTCATCCCAGCAAGTTGGAGTCCTGCATTTCTTTCCATAGAGAGCTTCATAAGGAGCCATCTGAATACTGGAGTGAAAGCTATTATTATAAGAAAATTCCACCAAAGTTAGGTGTTGATCCCAACCTCCTTTGAAATCCATAGAGCAAGCTCTCAACATTTCTTCTAGGGTTTGAATTGTTCTCTCAGACTGACCGTCTGTCTGGGGATGATAAGCAGTGCTGAAACTCAACTCTGTATCCAGAGTATGCTGAAGACTTCGCCAGAACTTCGAGGTAAATCTCGGATCTCGATCAGATATAATAGAAAGTGGTACTCCATGAAATCTTACCACTTCCTTTACGTATATCCTGGCAAGCTGATCTAGAGAGAAATCCTCTCTAATAGCAATGAAGTGTGCAGACTTTGTAAGACGATCAACTATGACCCAGATAGCATTATTGCCTTTGGATGTTTTAGGAAGTCCTGTGACAAAGTCCATAGTGATGTTTTCCCATTTCCATTCGGGTATGGGTAATGGTTGTAACATCCCGTTAGACTTCTGTCTCTCAGCTTTAACTTGTTGACAAACTAAGCATCGAGAGACATATTCAGCAACATCTCTTTTCATGCCATCCCACCAGAAGTACTCTTTCAGGTCCCTATACATCTTCGTGCTTCCAGGATGAATAGAGAATGATGAACTATGAGCCTCATCCAGCAGCTCATTCTCTAATTCGGGGATGGGAGGAACGCAAACCCGATTCCTGAACTTTATTATCCCATCACAATCAAGGTTGAATTCAGGAACATTTCTCACCTTCTTTTGTAACTCGACATCTTCTTTCTGTGCCTCTTTAATCTTCACATGTATAGATGGTTGAACATTCATTTGAGAAAGATAAGATTTTTCCCCATCTATTATAATTCCAAGATCCATCCTTTGTAAATCCATAAATATTGGATCTTTTGTGATCCTCATCATGGATAAACTAGCATGGTCTTGTCGACTTAATGCATCTACCACCTTGTTTGCTTTCCCAGGGTGGTAATGGATTGATCAGTCATAATCCTTAGTCAGCTCCAACCATCTTCTTTGACGCATATTCAGCTCCTTTTGTGTGAAAATATACTTTAAACTTTTATGATCAGTATAAATATCACACCTTTCACCATAAAGGTAATGCCTCCAAATCTTTAATGCAAAGATTACCGCAGCCAACTCCAAATCATGTGTTGGGTAATTTTGCTCATGGATTTTCAACTGTCGTGAGGCATAAGCTATCACCATATCATTTTGCATAAGAACACACCCCAATCCCTTCTTGGATGCATCACTGTAGATCACAAACCTTTCTCCACTACAAGGCAGTGTGAGCACAGGTGCACTGGATAACCTTCTTTTCAACTCCTTGAAATTCTCTTCACATTCCTCTGTCCAGACAAACTTAACTCCTTTCCGAGTCAACTTGGTGATTGGATTAGATAATCGTGAAAAATCTTTTACAAAACGTCGATAATATCCAGCCAAACCAAGAAAACTTCGGATCTCAGTTACTGTTGTTGGTCTTGACCATCTTTCGATAACCTCTGTTTTTGCTGGATCCACAGATATCCCCTCTTTTGAGATTATGTGACCCAAAAATGCAACTTTTTGAAGCCAAAATTCACACTTGGTAAATTTGGCATAAAGCTTCTCCTTTCTCAGGGTCTTCAATATAATTCTCAAGTGATCTTCATGCTCTTCCTTACTCTTTGAATAGACAAGAATATCATCTATAAAGACTACCACAAATTGATCAAGATAGTTTCTAAAGACTCTATTCATTAGATCCATGAAGATAGCAGGGGCATTAGTAAGACCAAATGGAATCACTATAAATTCATAGTGTTCATACCTTGTACGGAAAGCCGTCTTTGGTATATCCTCCCTTTTGACCCTTAATTGATGATACCCTGAACGGAGATCAATCTTGGAAAAGTATTGAGCTCCGCGTAGTTGGTCAAATAAGTCATCAATGCGTGGGAGAGGATATTTGTTCTTGATAGTGATCTTGTTAAGTTCTCGATAATCAATGCAGAGTCTCATTGATCCATCTTTCTTCTTTACAAATAGAACAGGTGCTCCCCAAGGTGACGCACTAGGGCGTATGAATCCCTTATTAAGATTCTCTTGGAGTTGCTTCTTCAATTCCTGCAACTCAATTGGGGCCATTCTATAAGGTGTCTTTGAAATAGGCAAAGCACCCGGTACGAGTTCTATTGAAAACTCAACTTCACGATTTGGTGGAAGACCCGGTAATTCCTCCGGAAAGACATCATCAAACTCCCGTACAATGGGCATATTCTTAACCGTGAGTTTCTCACCAACCATTTGAGATAAATAACCTTCATTTAGTGGAATCAAGACCCATAAGATGGAAGAAATTTCCACTGGAAGGTTATATTCATCCTTGCATCGATAGACGATCGTAGATTGATCTGGAATATGAAATGTGACTTCCCTTCTTTGGCAATAGATATGAGCTCCATGTAGAGAAAGACAATCCATGCCAAGAATCACATCAAATTCCACTAAAGGAAGGATCACAAGATTTGCGGGAAGCACTTTCCCACAAACTTCGATCGGAGAAGAATTATAAACTTTTAATGCGATTGATGTGCCATTAGGTGTTGTCACAGCTAACTCAACATCTAATTGTTGAGGTAATACGGTGATACCCTTAGAAAAGTCTTCAGAAATAAAAGAGTGGGTGGATCCAGAATCAAATAAAACATTTGCTACTTTAGAGTGGATGGTAAGTGTACCTTTCACCACATCGTTATCGTACTCCACATCGCTGATAGAAATTGCATGTGACTTTCCTTTGTCTTTAGCCTTAAGAGTTTGTTGACGTCGACCATCATCATCAACCCTTGTATTTGGGCATTGATTGGCATAATGCCTCATCTCCTTGCACTTGAAACATTGAAGTGTAGTAGGTTCATTCTGTGTATCCCTTCCTTTGTTTGCGTCATTAGACATCTTCTTCCCATTATCACGGCATTCAAATGCCCGATGACCTTCTTTTCCACATTTAAAACATTTACTTGTCCCTTTAAGAAAACTCCCTCCATGTTTCTTTCCACACTTTGAGCGTAAGGAAAAGCTCATCTTCTTTTCTGTGTGCTCTTTAGATTTTTCTTTGAATTCCATCTTCCTCTTCTTATCAAACCCATGTGACTGATGGGTTACTCCAATCTCCATCTCGACTTTGAGAGCACATCGAACGATTTCCTCGTAGCTATTGAAGTCCCTTATGGCTAACGCCCTTCGAAGACTTGGTTTTAAGACACTAAAGAATCGATCGATCTTACTCTCAGGTTGGATAATAATACCAGAAGCGTACCTTGCCAGTCTTGTAAAATTTGCTTCATAGGTACCAACAGATTCATCATCCCTTTGCTTCAGTTCAAGAAACTCTTTCTCCATCTTTGTTCGGAGAATACGAGGGAAGTACTTATTGAAAAATAAGTTCTTGAACTCGTCCCATTCCATAGACTCAATTTCATCCCTTTGCCTCGTATTCTTAACGAGATTCCACCATTGATCAGCATCTCCTTCCAAACGATACACTGCTAGGATGACTTTATCATGTTCAGAACATTGATGAACTGAAAATATCTTTTCAGTAGTAATAATCCATTGTTCAGCAACTAATGGATCAGTAGACCCGCTAAAAGAAGGTGGGCGCTGCCTCATGAAGTATTCAACAGAATGTTGCTCCCTCCTTTGCTCGTTTGGAAATCCTGCATGATTCATAGCTTGAGAAAGTTGTGTGAGCATGGCTACAAGATTTTTCATTCCAGCTCCCATATCGTTTGGTTGCTCAGGGGGACAATCATTGCATTTCCCATCGCATTCCGCATTAACACGGTTCCTTCGGGTTCCAGCCATTGACTAAAACCAAGAAGAATAGTGTGAGCAACACTAATTATAATAGGAAACCACATAATTCAAGAATAAAATTTTCATGCTTATGGTCTTATCCTAGGTTATTCAAGGCCATTTCTAAAACACTAAGATTGTGTACTATGCTTAGACTTATCCTTAGGGTTCTTACTAAGGATTTCACATCCTAGTTTCCAAAGGTTGACTATACCTTTCCTCTGATACCAACTATAACGACCCATACTTTACATACATTGTTAATACTTCAAAATTGAAGTACACTTATTACAACATATGACAAAACCACAAAGGACCGTATAGGTATAGTGTCTTTAGAAACTGGGAAACATAAACAACTGGTTCATAAATCTTCTACAGTGTCTCCCATTTATTTCATCATATCTAGGGTCCCTTTTAGCATATTCTACTTAATATCCATCTTCCTGACCTGGGGAAAAGAAAACATAAAAGGGTGAGCTCAAGTGCTCAGCAAGGGCAAATAAAGGAAATAAAAATCATATCATATCTTTTTGAAATTCAAAACCTGCAAAAGAGATCATAATATCTTAACATGGAATAAATCATAGAAGTGAAAATGAGATCCCCATAATCATAACATAAAACTTGAAACTTTGTGGCATGCACACATAATCATGGAAAATCATTTCTTGTTAGTCATGACTCATTTCCAAGACTATCTTAGTGGACAAAGTCCCTTTCTGAACCGAGTTCACTCCTCGTTTCAGTCCTGTATCACTGAACCGAAATAACCTTCCGTTCCAGCCATGTCTATCTCATGAGATATAAAGTCTTTACCCAATGCATTGGAGGGAGATATAGGTCCCACCCATCTTATAATTAATCCTTTCTTATGTGTGCCACATAATCATAAACCATACATCATAACGTAACCCATGTAATAAAAATGGGATTCTTAAACAACATGACATCATAAAACAATTCATATAAGATAAAGGGATTCATAAAAATATTTCCATCACAACATAATCAAATCCATGTAATAATAGGGATAGAAACAGAACCCTTTATTATCTTAGATGGAAAATAATTTTGATAAAACACTTGAACTTCATTCTTGAGGAAAATATCCTTTCTTTTTCAAAAACATTTTACATTTCTTAACATGTCATACAACTTTAAACTAAAAGAAGTTGATTAAAAATAAACTTGAAAACTTTTAAAGGAAGCTTCTTGGAAATAATGTTTTAAAAATCCATTCTTGTCGTATAAGTTAAAAAACATTCTTCATACTTTTGTCGGAAAAGTCAAAAAGTACCTCGTACGGAAAAACGACAAAAGATTCCTTTCATATTCTTTACTAAAAACTCACCTAAGGGAAAAATTGGATTTAAACTATTGTAAGTGGATGGAAACAATATTACATATTGAGGGAACATGGATGTGGATGATAAAATACACCCCAGTAAATACTTACGAATAAACAATCTCGGATAAAAATGAGATTGTGATATTTCCCTTACCTTAGGTCCGATTTGCTTTGTTCGTGTCCGAAGCTCCTGTATAATGGTTTAAATAATGTTATTGACTTATTCCAGAATCATACATATTGATATGAGATCATATATGGTCATATTATTAGCTTCTTGTTAGTAATATTTCATTGTTACTTGTTATCAGGTCTTTATAACTTTTTGATCTTATGCGTGTTTTGTCGAATAAATTCTTATTCTTATCTTTAGGTTATAGATAATTCATTTCCAGAATGGTATTAGTGTATTATATACCATATTCATTCATTCAATTCATTTATATAATCATTATGAAATGAAGATCATGTAGAACGAGTCGCATCACATCGTGGAGACGGTATTCCGTACGTACGCACGAGTGATGATATCGTTCCTATGATCGTGGAATTGTATTGGAGTATATATATATTATTTCAGTATCAATATTACTTCATAATAATCATATATAGTTACTCATTACACCATTATACCCATCCTTGTAAGGTGATGGTGGAAAATAGATTACACCACGGCGTGGAGACGGTATTCCGTACGTACGCACGCGCGGTGATTTCATTTTTCCGTAGGATGGATAGAAGGTGAATTAGGGTTGTTTCATATTTATAATAACATATCAGTATGTAATTAATACTGATGTTATTACTTTATCATGAAACAACTAAAGAAGAAGAAGTTGAAGAAGAAAGAAATTGAAATGATCGGTAATGGATATTACCTCTTCTTTGGAACGCCTCTTTGAATCCTCCACTTAAGGAACTAAGATTGGTCTTTGGAGAATACCAGGACCTCTAGGATTATTCTAGGGAAGTGGAGAGGAGAAAATGGCAGGGGTTGGCCGAGCTTGAGTGCTCAAATTGGTGTGAGGAGGAGGGGGAGGAGGTGCCCTTTTATAAGGGAGGAGAGGGGCACCTTAGGAATATCTCAAAATATTATTTTATATTAAAGTCAAAATCGGTTTATAATGGTTCCAAAGGGTCTTATTTCGAAGCTGAAGTGGTGATGGGTCGAAATCCTATCAACCAATAGGATTTAGACAAGTTTGGGGTATTATTGTAACCTTATCAATTAGATTTAACTCTAAGTTAATTAATTTAACTTTTACCGTGTCTTTTTGTTTTTTTCACTATATGGTTAATACACTTACTATAACATGCCAAACGAACCCCAAATTGTTTATTATTAATATATATATCCTTATCTAAGTCATTTGGCCGAACCGTAGATTTTTAGGAATAAAATAACAATTAATAATATAATATTTGATTTAAAAACTATTTTGTGTCAATTTTGACACTATTTGATATATGATTATTGGTGAAAGTCATATCAGAATTATATGTTCGAACCAAGTTGATTAAATCAACACTAATATATCATAGTAACCTAGAAAATTAGTGTAATTCATAAAAAGTCTTAAATTACATTTATTTTGGTATTTATATTATCAATTATGTCAATATTTCATTAATAAGATAATTACTGCATCATCATTGTGTCATAAATAAATTAAATTATTTGATGTCTAAAAATTACAAATAAAATCCCATCATGTAGGAAATCTTTTTAGCTTTCTAATGAATATTTACAATCTAATTTAGCTTATGTATAACCCCATATTAAAAATTATTTACTTATTAAACTTTAAATTTAACTATTTTAACCCTTCTTTAAATAAATTAATAATAAATGTCCTAATCTAATCCAAGTGGGCCTAAATGGTAATATTTTATTCCTAAGTTTGTTTTTGGTCGAATTACACTTGTCCAATAGAATTAGGACATGTGTTAGGGTAATATTAATATCATATTTACCCTTAGTTACCCTATTTACTATTAACCGCGGTAAAAAAAGGTAAAAAGTTACTATTCACCAAAAAATTATTTTCATCTCATTGAACCACATTTTAGTCCTTGATATTAACCGTGTCTCTCGGATTTTCGAAATTCCATTCACAGAAGCGGTAAAATTAAGTTTTATGCAAAATTCAGTTTTTTAACCTACCACTTAGTGGTTTCACTATTCATCAAAAATTGAAAATTTTCAGAAAAATACCAAAATTTCACCCTAGGCTAATTTCGATATTCTGAGTCCAAAAATGAAGTCCATTTTGAAAAATAAAATTTATAAAATTTCAAAATTTGGTTATTACTATTCATAACGGCTAGTTTTAATAGCATATTGTTGTTTAGTGAAACTCGGTATTGCGTACGACGCAAGCTATCGAGGAAGGTCGCGATTGCGTGTAAAGAAAGCCAAGCAAGTGTTGTGTAGAAAAATATTCCTTTGATGATTTATATAACATAAAAGTCTCGGTTGTTACAAGGAAACTTACCCTAAACTAGATTTCCTTATATATATCAATATTTTTCTTAAGTATAAAAATCAGATTCATACCTAAAACCTCGGAATCATATAATACAAACATATGAAGCATTCTGTTTTTAGGATCCAAATTCTGGATATGAACTGTAATGAAGTTCCACTCCAAATTCTGGATTTAAACTATAATGAAGTTCCATTCCGAATTCTAGATACGAACTCTAATGAAGTTCCATTCCGAATTCTAGATACGAACTCTCATAAAGTTCCACTCCAAATTCTAGACTCTAAACTCTTACTAGTTCGACTCCAAAGTCTTACTAGTTTGACTCCGAACTTCTATGAGTTCGACTACAAACTTCTTTGAGTTCGACTCCGAACTTTTATGAGTTTGACTTAGAACTCTATGAGTTCAGGTTCGGAATTCTCGTGAAACCAGACGCCAAATTTCCTTATAAATTCAGACTCCGTATTTCCACAGAATTCTGGTTCCGAATTCTTATAAAACCGAATCTGAATATCTCTTTACTATAGGACTCCAAATTTCATTTTGGTTAGACTTCAAAATTTTATTTTCTTACATTCCTAACTTTAGTTTTTCTTAGGGTTATAATTGTTTCATTACAAAATGATGTCGTGCATTTAGTTACACATGTTTGTTATAAAACAATGTCGTCCATTTGGTTTCTAACTAACCGTTGGTTATGTGAGACGTATATAGGTCCCTCCAAAATTCAAGGAGAAAAATGACCATTGGAGGAGAGAGATGACCGTTGGATATTTGCCTATAAATAAGACCCCATTGGAACAAGATCGACACTGATCTTTGACATCAGTACTTATATACTATTGAAGTGATTTCTAGAGTGGGAGGTTCTTATTAACTCTCAAGCTTTGTGCAGAAATTTTGAATGACTTCTTCAAACTTTGCCTTGTATAGACTTTCTTAGTGCGACTCCGATTGTTGGTGATTACAATCGAGGCCTTCTGGGAATAGGAAGACAGAGGTGCTGACTACCTTAAAGTTGAGTAATTCTGTGCTGAGGAAGATAGTGGTTCTAACTACCTTGAAGTTGAGGGCATGCAGGGATAGCAAGACAGAGACTCCGATCTTCATATCAAGGGATTAACCTATAAGGCCCCGGCCTTAAACATTACTTAATCTTGAGTTATTTCGAGAATACACGTTGAGGATCTTTTCAGGTTTAGAGTTTTAGAGAATTAGGTCATAAATCATGCATTACACTCCACATTTAAACAAAGAGGTTACATAAAAGATAGTTCTAATTTTAACCATCATCAGAAAAATATTTAAAATAAAACATAGATTCTTTCTTGACACTTCCTTGACACTATCATCACATCATGTATCTTTCCCTTGACCTGTGAAAAACATTTCAAAAACATGGGATGCGCATAAAAAGCTCATCAAGTGATATAAATGTACGAAATAAAAACATTAGTCCATGTATGAAATCATAATTTACTCTTAAAACAAAATTATTTTAACATAACTCATCAAATCATAAATAAATCATAGAAATAATAAGACATATAGGTAACATGATGCATTCATAACATTCTTACGTAGGGAGTAACCCTCATGTTTACGTTTGGAATACCCATCACAGTATGTTCCATATATCTCTTTGGACAAACCTTAACATTTAACCCCTTCACGTTACCCAATGCATTGGAGAGCAATATCGGGCCCACCCTCCCTTAGTTTATCACGGAACCACCCGTCTTCATAAATAATTCCCAGGAACCATAATATAATCGTATCACATAAAACATGCATAAAGGAAACACAACATTTCCACATTTCAATCACAAGACATAAATAACACATTGATATAATAAAAACATTATCAAAAACATTTTCAATTCCAAAATAAAAGTAAATTAAAACATAGAATTTATTTTTCATTTTAAAAAAAGTTATGGCTTGTAGAGGAAGTCGAAACTCAAATAATGGTCACGGTAGCGGAGAAGTCGTTGTCGCCGTATACATACGACAAAAAAAATTCCCTTTTGTCCTTTAGTAAATGATTCATATAAAAAATATTCCTTTTTAATAAACGTAAAATTAAAAGGGGTTTATACATCGTATAAAAGATATTTGTGTATAAAACAAAATATGCCTCAATGAAAGGAGATTGAGACAAATTCCCTTACCTCGGGTCCGACATGACTCGATCGATCTTCAACCTCCTGAAAAATAATCTTGAGTTAATTTCTACTTTCTTAAGAACCTTTTTCAAGTTTATTATTCTTTTTATATCACTTATTTCCATGTCATTAACACAATGTAATTATTTAAGTTAATAATGGTCATTTTGTCGACCCTTGGCACTTGAGTAAAAAATAAACTTCTTGTAATTACAAGTTGTTCATGTAGTAAAATATCCATTATATCCGGAGTTATATTCATGATATAGATATCATATATATCATATATATCCATTATATGCATCCATTTATAATATTACATAACATTTAGAGGTAAGAAATGAAATGTACCATTCATGGAGACGGTAAGCCGTACGTACGCATGGACGCTACTTTCATTTCTATTTCATATTTAATGGAATGAAATCATAATGATATAAAGTTATATTATAATTCCAGTATAATATCATATAAAATATCGTTATCTCCATCCTTTATACGTCCCACATATGGTATTAACAAATCAAATCACTTTGAGGGGGCGGTAGTCCACACTTCCTAAAATGAAGATATCACGTTTACCCATAATGGAAACCATAAATGTATGACATAAATGAAAAATAAAAATTTTTAAGGAAAACATAAAAAAATTATATATCATATAAAAATATAATGACATCTTAATGGCCACCTTTGAAGGTGTTAGAAGAATATTGAACAATCAACATTTCGTGAGGCAGAAATTCGCCATCCACAGAAACAGTATGCTCTTTAACCATTAGAAGAAGGTGTGTGTAAGTTTAGCTCAAATAATTATCATAAAAATATCATAGTATATTTAATATACTGGTTGTATTCCAAATAAATGAATAAAAAGAGTTTAGGGGGTTGGAGAAGCAAAATACAACAAAGGAAGTTTAGAGATGACTTTACATTTAAATCGGGTAACTCCTATTGGTTTGACCAAAAGAGTTTCTTAAAGAGATTTATGCCTAAGTCAAGGCTTCTTGGATTAATAGAGGTATGTGTAGAGATAAAATGAGCAGAGCTTGGATGAACCAAAGGCTTGAGAAGTGTGGGTAAGGAGGTAATGGTGGGGGCATTTTATAAGAGGAGAGGAGGGGCGCTCTTTGAATTTTATAAAATGTTACTTTATATTAAAATGAGTTTCGGATTTCAAATGTCCTACATTGATATATTTTTAGGATAAGTTGATAAGGGTTCGAAATATACTCATAAAATAGGTCTTTGACATGTGTATGTCTTAGATTTTACATTATCTTTTCATTTTATTTAAATCGTTCATTAATGAGGTAATCACTGCGTCATCATGATGTCATACATTATATAATTTATTTAATGTCTAAAAATTATATAAAAAATACTATGATATAGGAAATAGTTTTAGATTTCCAATGAATATTTATAGTTTAAGATATTATTTATTTAGACAAAATTAAAAATGTTTTACTCAGGTGATACATTCTTTAGTGATATTCTCCTTTCTTTAAAAATAAAAAGATAAAGTGTCACTTTCACCCAAAAGTGATTACATGGGGTCCCTAAGTTTGGCACAAGGCATCCCATGGTCGTCCATGACACAAACAGTAGAATTAGGACACATGTTGGGGTCATTTTTTATTATTATGATATTATTTTATTATCCTTAACTACCCGATTACCAATTAATCAACATAATTAAAGATAATTACCGTCATTACTATTCATAATGTCCAAAAAAAGAGACTTAATTACATAATTTGGACCTTATGATTCTATATATGGAATAAATTTTACAAAATTACAAACATATAAATTTCAATAATGAATTTAAAAATAATTCTCGTTGTCAAAACAAATAACGGGTTTTTTTGAAACAATATCTATGAAAGGTTTGGCACTTGTTTATGCCAAATTTCAAAGTGAAATTAATTCTAATGAACACCATTGGATTAAATGGTAAAAATATATTCTAATTATACTTTAAAACCAATTAAAAAGATAATATATCCATATAATTAAGTTAGATGAAAAAGCAGTTTTGATGTAAAATGCAGTATTTTTCACTATTCATTAAAAAACGAACATTGTCAGAAAAATACCAAAAATTTATCCAAAGTAAATTTCAATGTCCCAATAATAAAGAATAAGATTATTTTGAAAAATAGATATTATAAAATTGTCAAAAGATATATTTAAAAATGGTTCTCCATCAAAAGGTGGTAAAACAATCTTTTAAAAATATTAGAGAATTCTATGCTTAAGATTGGATTTATTCTCATTTTAAGCCTCTAAAACACTATATAATTCATAAATAGACATAGATATGAAAAAATATTATTCATTAATTACTTGGGATGTTACATCCTCCCCCCTTTATAAAATTGCATCCCCGCAATTTATTTACTTATTGAATAAGTTGGGGCATTTATCCCTCATTGCATTTTTAGATTCCCATGTTGCCTTTTCAATAATGTGGTTTTTCCACAAAACCTTTACTTGATTAATCACCTTATTCCGAAACACTTTCTCCCTGTGGTCAAGAATTTGGACTGGTTGTTCTTCATAAGATAGATTCTCTTCCAGCTGAACTATCTCTGGACTCAAAACATGAGATGGATATGGAATTTACTTACTTAACATTGAAACATGAAAAACATTGTCTACTTGAGATAAACTCAGAGGTAAACCGAATCGGTATGAAATTGATCCAACTCTCCCCAGAATTTCATATGGTCCAATGAACCTTGGACTTAGCTTTCCTTTCTTACCAAATCACATGAAACTTTTCCATGGTGATACTTTGAGGAAGACATGATCACCTACCTCAAAAGAGAGATCCTTCCTCCTATTGTCCGCATAACACTTCTGCATGCTCTGAGCTGTTATCATGTGTCTCTGTATTAGCTGAACTTTTTCTTCCAACTCTTCTACCAATTATGATCCCATCAACTTCCTTTCACCCACTTCATCCCAAAAAGCTGGAGTTTGACAACGCTTCCCATACAATGCCTCAAATGGTTCCATCTGTATAGTGGAATGAAAACTGTTATTATAAGAAAACTCAACCAAAGAAAGATGTTGGTCCCAACTTCTTTGATAATCCATCGAACAAGCACGTAGAATGTCCTCCAATGTATGAATCGTTTGTTCTGACCGCCCATCTGATTGAGGATGAAAAGCTGTACTAAAACTTAATTCAGTACCCAATGACTTCTGAAGGCCTTTCCAAAAGTAAGAAGTGAACCTGGGATCACAGTCAGATACAGTAGAGAGAGAAACTCCATGTAACCTGACTATCTCATTAAGATAAAAACGGGAAAGTTGATCTAGGGAAAAAGTATCTCGTATAGCAAGGAAATAAGCAGATTTAGTCAAGCGATAAACAATAACCCAGATTTTATTATTACCTCGAGGTATCTTTGGAAATCCCACAACGAAGTCCATGGATATATTATCCCATTTCCAATCTGGCACTGGTAAAGGCTGAAGCATCCCTTTTGGTATCTGCCGCTCTTCTTTAACCTGTTGACAAGTCAAACACTTCACAGTAAAATCAGAAATATCTCTTTTCATTCCGTCCCACCAGTAATACTCCCGAAGATCTCTATACATCTTAGTACTGCCTGGATAAACTGAAAACGGAGAACTATGAACTTCACATGACAACTCTCTCTTCAACTGTGAATCACAAGGCACACACAATCTCTTCCCAAATCTCAAAACACAATCATTATCAATGTTGAATTTATGCAACATACCCTTCTGAAGCAGCTCTACCTTTTTTTGCAACTCACTATCTTGCTTCTATGCTTTCTTAATTCTATCTGATATAGAATATTTCACTGATACCTGAAACAAAACAGAAGGACATCCTACACCAAAAACTTATATTCCAATGTTCATAAAATCCTTATCCAAAGGATCACGTTCCAAACACAACATTGTTAATGAAGCATTACTTTTTCGACTCAATGCATCAGCCACTTTATTTACTTTTACCGGATGGTAATGAATTGTACCGTCATAATCCTTGATTAATTCTAGCCATCTCCTCTGTCTCATGTTCAATTTTTTCTGAGTGAATATATACTTTAAACTTTTGTGATCAATATATATTTCACACTTTACACCATACAAATGATGACTCCAAATATTTAAAGTGAAAACAATGGCAGGTAATTCCAAATCATGTGTAGTGTAATTTATCTCATGAGTTTTCAACTGACGTGATGCATAAGAAATTACCTGATCATTTTTCATTAGGACGCAACCAAGCCCTTTCAATGAAGCATCACTGTAGATAACAAACTCCCCATTCAAGGAAGGTAGTGCCAAAACTGGAGCATTCACCAATCTTCTTTTCAGTTCCTGAAAACAATCATCACATTCTTTTTTCCTGATAAACTTAACACCCTTCGGAGTTAGATTTTCATTGGACTAAATAACCGTGAAAAATTTCTAACAAACCTCTAATAATAGCCTACCAAACCAAGGAAGCTACAAATCTGAGAAATATTTTTGGGTCTGGGTCATTCTTCAACAACCTTTGTTCTTACAGGATCAAAAAGTATCCCATCTTTAGAAACAATATGACCAAGGAATGAAATTTGTTGCAACCAAAACTCACACTTTCTGAATTTCCCATAAAATTTATTTTATTTTAAGGTTTGCAAAATAACCCTTAAATGACTTTCATGCTCCTCTTTACTTTTAGAAAACACCAAAATATCATCAATGAAAACAACCACAAACTTATCCAAAAACTCGTGGAAAATTCTATTCATAAGGTCCATGAATACAGCAGGTGCATTGGTTAGCCCAAAAGGCATAACTACAAATTGATAATGGCCATATCTTGTATGAAACGCGGTCTTCGGAATATTAGATTCCTTTACCTTCAACTGATGGTACCCCGATCTCAGGTCAATATTTGAAAAATATTGAGCTCCCTGGAGCTGATCAAACAAATCATCAATATGAAGAAATGGATATTTGTTCTTAACAGTGATGTTATTCAAGGATCTATAATCAATGCAAAGTCTCATTGAACCATCTTTCTTTTTAACAAATAAAACAGGAGCACCCCATGGTGATGTGCTAGGTCGAATGAAACCTTTCTCTAATAAATCTTGAAATTGCCCCTTCAACTCTAAAAGTTCAATTTGAGCCATTTGATAAGGGGGTTTTGAAATTGGCTTAGCATCAGGAACTAATTCAACAGTAAATTCAACTTCCTGATCGGGTATTATTCTAGGAAACTCATAATGAAAAACATCATGATACTCATTTACCACTGGCACATCATTAATATGAACAGTTCCTTTGTTTTCAACAATATGTTCAAGGTAACAATAATTTCAATCTTTTACAAGTTTCTCAGCCTCTTGATATGATATCAACAGTAAGGGTTCATTCTAGTACACAAACTGAAATTCTTTCTGAAAATAAACTTCTTTACCTCTAAAATCAATCATAGCATGGTAAACAGAGATACAATCCATACTCAGGATAACATCAAACTCTACTAGAGGTAAAATAATAAGGTTTGAAAGTAGGTTCTTTACACAGATAAGGATAGGAAGATTCTTATAAATTCTCTTTTCCTCAACATTTCCCCCAGGTGTTTTTACCACAAGTTCAGGAGTCATTTCTTGAGATGGAATTCCCAATTTACTAGAAATTTTTTCAGAGATGGAAGAATGTGTAGACCCCAAATCAAACAACACATTAGCATAATTTGAGAAAACAAAAAAAGTACCTGATACCACATCATTTTATGGCCAAACATCTACTGAAGTAGTTCAAAAGGATGTCACCACACCTTTCTGCTTGTAGTCTAACTGCTCCTTATCACTCGAGCTCTTTGTAGGACACTCGTTTGCATAGTGACCCATCTCATTACACTTGAAACCTTTTACTAACTGTTAATCAAATTTGGTCCTACCATCACCCTAATATTTTTCAGTGAAATCAAGAGCCTTATGTCCCATCTTACCACAATGGTAGAATTTTCCAAAATTCAAAAGACATTCCCCATCATGCCTTTTACCACATTTATCACAACCTAGAAACTTAGTTTTCTTACCATCATACCTTTTTGAATAAGTCTTCCCTTTCTCCTGCCACCTCGGTCTCTTATTCGGTTGGTTGTTATAGGACACTTGATCATTGGAAAACTCCATTTCCACCTTCTCAGCACATCGAAAAATCTTTTCATAAATTCTGAACTCGCGAGAAGCTAAAGCCCTTCGATATTTTGGCTTTAATCCTGAGTAAAAACGATTGATTTTACTATCATGGTCTCGGATTAAATTTGGAGCATACCTTTCCAATAATGTGAACCTCTCTTCATAAGCAGCCACTGAGTCATCCTCTTGCCTCAATTCCAAGAATTGTTTCTCCATCCTATGTCGAAGAACCTTAGGAAAATACTTCTCAAGAAACATACCTTTGAATTAATCCCAGTCGAGAGCATCATTCTCATCAGCGTCCCTGATATATTTAACCATTGATCACCACTGATCTGCTTCACCCTCTAAACGGTAAATAGAAAGACTAACCTTTTGATTGTCTGAACCCCCCATGGTATTGAAAATCTTTTCCAGTGCTTTAATCCACCCTTCATTTAGCACAGGGTCAGATGATCCTCTGAATGATGGGGGATGTTGCCTCATGAAATGTTCATCCACTGACATGTTCCTCTGTGGTTGATCAGGATGATCTCATGCATGGATACCACCAACATTTATCTTTTGAGTCAATTGCGCCATTACTGCAACAAACAGTTCAGTTCCAATTCCAACCATCTCAGGATACTGATTCGGAAGGTCATTTCCTTCTGTATGCCTTCCTAGAACTGCTTCCTTATTTCCTCTGTGGAAAACCATTCTGAACAAACATGTCTTAGATGAAGCAACATGGTAATCTTCAAATGTTATATCATTTAAATTTGACCATAAAAAAATATTTTTGGACAATCATTTAATAGAATTCTAACTCCTAAAGTTACCTAAACTGACCTCTGATACCAACTATAAGGCCCTGACCTTAAACATTACTTAATCTTGAGTTATTTCAAGAATACACATTGATCATCTTTTCGGGTTTAGAGTTTTATATAATTAGATCATAAATCATGCATTACACTCCACATTTAAACAAAGTGGTTACATAAAAGATAGAACTCATTTTTCCCATAATCGGAAACATATTTAAAATAAAACATAGATTATTTCTTGACACTTCCTTGACACTATCATCACATCATGTAACTTTCCCTGGACATGTGAAAAACATTTCAAAAACATGGTATGAGCATAAAAAGCTCAGCAAGGGATATAAAAGTACAAAATTAAAACAATAGTCCATGTTTGAAATCATACATTACTCTTAAAACATAAGCATTATAACATACCTCATCAAATCATGAATAAATCAAAGAAATCATAAGACATAAAGTTAACTTGAGGCATTCATAACATTATTACGTAGGGAGTAACCCTCATGGTTACGTTTAGAATACCCATCAGAGTATATTCCCAAAATCTCTTTGGAGAAAACTTAACATTTAACCCCTTCGTGTTAACCAATGCATTGGAGAGAAATATCGGGCTCACCTGCACTTTGTTTTTCATGGAACCACCAGTCTTCCTAAACAATGCCCAAGAACCATAACATAATCGTATCACATAAAACATGCATAAAGGAAACATAACATTTCCACATTTCAATCACAAGATATCAATAACACATTGATATAATAAAAACATTATCAAAACCATTTTCAATTCCAAAATAAAATAAAAGTAAAACATGGTATTTATTTTTCATTTTTAAAAAAAGTTATGGCTTGTAGAGGAATCCGAAACTCAAATAATGGTCATGGCGGCGAAGAAGTCGTTGTCACCGCATACGTACGACAAAAAAACATTCCCTTTTGTCGTTTAGTAAACGCTTCGTATATAAAATATTCCTTTTGAATAAACGTAAATTTCAAAGAGTTTTATACACCGTATAAAAGAAATTTGTGTATAAAACAAAATATTCCTCAATGAAAGGAGATTGAGACGAAGATCCTTACCTTTGGTCCGACTTGACTCGATCGTTCTTCAACCTCCTGAATAATAAACATGAGTTAATTTATAGTTTCTTAAGAACCTTTTTAAATTTCATTATTCCTTTTATATCACTTATTACAATTTCATGAACACTATGTAATTATTTATGTTAATAATGGTCGTTTTGTCGACCCTTGGCACTTGAGTCAAAAATAAACATCTTGTAATTACAAGTTGTTCATGTAGTAAAATATCCATTATATCCAGAATTATATTCATGATATAGATATCTTATATATCATATATATCCATTATATTCATGCATTTATAATATTACATAACATTTAGAGGTAAGAAATGAAATGTACCGTTCATGGAGATGGTAAGCCATACGTACGCATGAACACTACTTTCATTTCTATTTCGCATTTAATGGAATGAAATTATAATGATATAAAAGTATATTATAATTATAGTATAATATCATATATTATATCATTAACTTCATCCTTTATACATCCCACATATGGCATTAACGAACCAAATCACTTTAAGGGGGCGGTAGTCCGCACTTCCTAAAATGAAGATATCGCGTTTACCCATAATGGAAACCGTAAAGGTATGCCATAAATGAAAAATACAGAAGCTTAAGGAAAAAATAAACATATTATATATCATATATAAATATAGTGACATATTAATGGACACCTTTTAAGTTGTTAGAAGAATATTGAACAATCATCGTTTCGTGAGGTAGAAATTCTCCATCCACGGAAACAGTATGGTCTTTAACTATTAGATGAAGGTGTGTGTAAGTGTAGCTTGAATCCTTCTCATAACAAAATCCTAGTATATTTACGATACTGTTTTTGTTACAAAATAAATGAATAAAAATAGTTTAGGGGGTTGGAGAAGCAAAATAAAACAAATAACATTAGAGAAGACTTTACCTTTAAATCGGGTAACTCCTCTTGGTCTGAACCAAAAGAGTTTTTTAAAGAGATTTCTGCCTAAGGTAAGGATTCTAGGATGAATAGAGGGATGTGGAGAAAGAAAATGAGAAGATATTGGCCGAGCCAAAGGCATTATAAGTGTGGGTATGGAGGTAGAGGTGGGGGCCTTTTATAAGAGGAGAGGAGGGGCACTCTTGGAAAGTTATAAAAGGTTACTTTATATTAAAATGAGTTTCAGATTTTAAAGGTCCCAAATTGACATATTTCAAGGATAAGGTGATAAGGTTTCGAAATATACTCATCTAATAGGTCTTTGATAAGTTTAAATCTTAGAGTTTACATTATCGTTTCATTTTATTTAAATCTATCATTAATGAGGTAATCACATCATCAGCATGATGTCATACATAATTTAATTTATTTAATGTCTAAAAACTATATAAAAAATACTATGATGTAGGGAATATTTTTAGATTTCAAATGAATATTTATTGTCCCAGAGATAATTTATTTATACAAAATTAAAAAAATTCTACTCAGGTGATACATTCCTTAGTGATATTCTCCTTTCATTAAAAATTAAATGATAAAGTGTCACTTTCACCCAAAAGTGATTCCATGGTGTCCCTATGTTTGGAAAAAGGAATCCCATGGTCGTACATGACACACCCAGTAGCATTAGGACACATGTTGGGGTCACCTGTTATTATTATGATATTATTTTATTATCCTTAACTACCCGATTACTAATTAATCAAGATAATTAAAGATAATTACTGTCGTTACTATTGATAATGTCCAAAAACAAGTGTCTTAATTACATAATTTGGACCTTATGATTCCAAATATGGAATAATTATTCCCAAATTTGAAACATAGAAATTGAAATAATGAATTTAAAAATAATTCCCATTGTCAAAACAAATAGTTGGTTTTTTTGAAACAATATCTATGAAAAGTTTGGCCCTTGTTTATGCCCAATTCCAATGTGAAATTAATTATAATTAACACCATCAGATTAAATGGTAAAAATATATTCTAGTTACATTTTAAAACTAATTAAAAAGATAATATAACCATATAATTAAATTATATGAAAAAGCAGTTTTGATGTAAAATGCAGTATTTTTCACTATTCATTAAAAAATGAACATGGTCAGAAAAATACCAAAAATTTATCCAAAGTAAATTTCAATGTTCCAATAATAAAAATAAGTTTATTTTGACAAAAAAAGCTTATAAAATTGTCAAAGGATAGATTTAAAAATGGATCTCCATCAAAAGGCAGCAAAACAATCTTTTAAAAATATTAGAGAATTCTACGCTTAAGATTGGATTTATTCTCATTTGAAGCCTCTAAAACATTATCTAATTAATAAATAGACATAGATATGATAAAATATTATTAATTAATTACTTGGGATGTTACATAACCTAGTGTGGTTAACACATAATTTCTTGAAAGTATAAATCAAGGGACCTTTATCCAAGGTTGTTGGATACCCTTCTCTTTGGGTTAAAAGATTTATATCATGGTACTTGTTTTTGTTTCATGTTTTTCCACTGCATTTTGTTTTTTAAGGAAAGTATAATCTTCTTATATTTCCTTACACTTGTACTCTGATTAATTCAGATTATATACTCTTTAAGGTAGAATCTCATATTGTAAACTTTAGTTAAGTTTCAATTTCCGGATCCATATTTCCAGAACCTGTTTTTCAGAATCACTTTCCAGATTTAAGAAAGTGTATATAAATAGAAGTTTGTAACTTCTTAAATTGCCCCAATATTTAAATTGGTATTAGAGGTGTTGTGAATTTTCTTAGTTTAACTTTGTTAAACATAGATCATTCCTTGTTTAAGGAAATTTTTAATGTGTACAATTCACCCCCCTGTATATTGAGCATCTACATCGTTATTTTGATCCTACATGTATGGCTACTAAATGACATTAGAGAGAATACGAAGATGGAATTTCACACCATAACATAGGAATTTTACCTTAGTGTCATGAAAATATTTCAGGATCTATGATGCCGATATTGGTAGCCTAGTATGAAACATGATATTTCATGGTTCATCACTCGGTGTTCCACCTATTAGTATGTGAAGGAGGAACATCAATGAACAGTATAGATTATTTAGTTGTTGTTCATTTCTGAGAGGAAATGAGATGGTGTTTATATGGATTTCATGAGTTTTCTTCCCCAATCACCTCTACGAAACACTACAGTGTGGGTTGTCTTTGATCATTCGACAAAAATTTGATAATTCATAACTGTGTGAGAGACCTTCTCAGTAGATGATCTAGAAAGGTTTTACAATATAGAGGTTGTACATCTTCATAGAAATCCTCATTCTATCATTTCTGATAGAGACACTCAGTTTATTTTAGGGTTCTGGTATGGGTTACCGAAGGCCTTGGGTATGCATGTACTGCTGATCAAGACCAATGACCCACAAATCGAGGGATTAGAAAAGCATAATATTTAGGTGCTGGAGGACATGATTTTTGAATAAATTCTCGATTTTGGTTGTTATTGGGAGAAACACATTCCCATCTTCAAGTTTTATTATGTTTACATCTTTTAGTCTACCATAGAGATGGATCCCTATGAAGCCTCACATGGTTAGCCTGTCCGCTCGCCTCTTTTCTAGAAATATGTATTTGAAGAAGCTACGCTTGAAAAACATATCATCCAAGAGACTACATAGGGGGTCTAATTGTATAGAATTTTCATGTTGATAGATCATTCTAGACGGTATTCATATGATAATAGATGTCAGTGACCTCTTTTGTTTGAGGGTAGAGACCAGGTTTTCTTGTGAGTCTCACCTAGGTTGGGGTATTGACATATTTAGAAGAATGTTAAGCTATCACCGAGGTTCGTTGGACCATTTTAGGTTGTGAAATCGATCAAAAAAGTGGCTAACTAGTTGGAACTTCCTCAATGATATTGGTATAGGAATGCTGTCTTCCATGCATCTTAGCATTACTGATATTATCCATACACGGTTCATGTGTTTTAGCAAAAAGAGTTTGAGTTGGATATCAATGCTTCCTACGAGAATTATACCATTCATATAGATGATCGGAGTGTGAATACACTACAATGAGGGTCGGTTCCTCTGGTATGGGTGCTACGGTAGAATGTCCAGGTAAAGGATGAGACCTGGGAGTGGGAAACTAATATACATTCTCTCTAGAAGGAACACTTCACTGAAGATAATTCTTTACCCTAAGAAGGAAAACTCAGGGGTGAGTTGCTTCAAAGAGAGGATGTTGTAATGACTCGTCCTTTCAATGAAATTGTGGATCAATATTTTTCCAATTTTAATACCTTAAATGACCCAAATATTAATGTGTAATCAAGCCATGAAGTTCACAGATGTGTGTGGGGCACATTTGGAGCTCGAAGATCTCAAATGGGGAAACCAAACTTGGCCGCATGGTTTTTTTGAAACCATGTAACTAGGGGTACATGAATATTTAGCTAGTTTCAGACATGGGACATATGGTATTTTCATGGTTTTCACATGGTTATTCCAACCGTGCACTGCACTGTGCAGGGTGACCTTCTCTATAGAAAATCGTTCACAGTTTTCAAACATTTTGACTAACTGTGAACCTAAACCATGTGATTTAATACATTTGAGAGAAATTACCATCCCCCACATAAATCATAACCATATTTATATCCTCCCTGTTATCCATTAGCTGAAACATCGGTTTCTACTTCTCTTTGACTCAAGAACACCTTGATCTAGGCATTCGTCTATATCTCCTACACAGTATCCATTCTTCAATCCGTCAGAAGCATTGGACCTATCTCGGTAAGCTCCCCTAGTCTCTTAACTCCTATAAAAGTTTATCTTTACATACATTGTGCTATTTAGGTAGAGACACATTTTCCACATTTTTTTGGGAATTAGACTATTTCTTAGATCTCTTCAAACCTACTCTAAATATGAGGTTGATATTGTACGTGGAGTCATATATGGCCTTGAGGTAGGTGGTCACATATTTTTTACTTTAGAGTTTCTTCATTTCATAATTATACCATCGTACAGAATGCCGGTCATTTCCAGGCATCTCAATTAAATCGATTTATTAATATAAAATTGACTATTTCACTATGATATACACCTATTGACCCATTACAGGTAGTCCATAGGATGTATTCACCATATATTATCCTCCCTTGGGTGAGCCAACTGAAATTTTCCAATGACGATAAATGGTATTAATACCTTGAAGTCACTTGTACTTTCTGGAATAGTTTTTAAAATAAACATCCCTTGAGACATGAGTTTTAAATGGAACCCAAGTCACCCCTTAGGTTCTTATCCCTCTTACAATTGGAATTTCTCATGTGGGAAATTGTCCTAATGAACAAGTCATCCACTAAATGACCCTTTTATACATATGACTTAATGACTTTGTTTTAATGAATTAAATGAATCAAGTATAGTGATGGGATTGTATAAGATTGATTTTGTAATGTATGGTCCAAAAGGGGCCTAGATACCCTCAGATGGGGGGCATGGATCAGGGTATGAATATTCATTTTAAACTAATTCCTTCCCCACTGGATCTTGACCTCTTTATTACAAGGGTCACTTCTTATTCACTTTAATGTAAATGTTGATCACTTACTTTCCAATTTTATCTGATGATAATGCATTAAATGTAACGAAAAAGTAAAACAAAAGGACACATATATTTTTACTTGGTTCACCCTCACTAGGCTATATCCATGGAACATACAACAAAATTGTGTTGATTGTACCAAATGAAATAAGTCTCATTGTGAAATTAAAATTTTCGGCTAGATCATCTATTACTAATATCACTGAGTTTACATGGTTTAGGGTCTTCTCATTTCATTCCCAAGGGTCACTCTCTATGTCTCTTTCTCCATCTCACTGCTGATGGAAAGGATCACCGCCATACTATTCCTTCTCTCACTACACTTGGAAGGGATCCACACAAATTTTATGGAATTCTAGGTCCCTTCATCATCACCGTTGAAGGCATACTCAACTTTATAGATGCTATATTGAATTCAAACATGTATACCATGATAAATATCTCTTTACCACATATATACTACGAAATTTCAAACCTTTCACAAAACATTAAGTTGATTTCTATGCATCTTTAAGAATAGAGCTCTAGTGTTTCCATTGTTACAGAAAACCAACTTGAAAGGTACTCCAAACATTCACACAGCACACTTATTATACTCACAACTGGCATGACACACACCCTTTAATTCCCAAATCAATATTGGCATGTAGCTACCATTTGGTACATAACTTCTGAATAACTCACTACTTACATTCCCTCACAAATTACACGAAAAAAAATTAAATTTTATCTAAGTGTTAAGAATCTAGGAAATTAGGGTTTATACATCTATATATACGAATTTTGATCACACTGAGAACATGACACACAAATTTTCCATAGACACACTAGTATATTCACCTGAGTCTCTATCGCGCTAGTTACCTTGCACGCTGCTCCATAATATGTGAAACCTTATTTCTTTTCCCATATTTTGATATTATGATCTTGAAATTTTTTTAACATGAAGCATTTCTATCCTAATTGGCACTGTTGTGGAACCACCATTTCCAAAAACATTTTTTTTCTCCATTCTCAATTTTTTTGACCCAAAATATTTAAGAAAACTAGAAAACAACACCAAATTGTATATATTCTTTTTGAACCGCCTAAAAATTTCCCATACCTTTTAAATGGTTCTTCTTCAATATAGATTATCAATAATATCTTTGGAAAAAGATAACTGAACAAGGAAACCCTTTTTTTCAACAAACACAATCACCCAAAAAATGTTACAATGTTACCTTGAGGGATTGTTTTCCCAACATGTAAGATGGTTGAATTCATTAAATGAATTAAACATAAAACCTTCCATTTCACACATGACACATGGGTTCATTTCATTTAAAAACAATTAATTCAAATTACAAAAGGAATTCAATCATAAATTATCCATTTAATTTAAATCAACCCATTCTGAGTGTTTCCATAATGTCTGACTTGCCTTGATAGAGTGTTTCCATAGTGGATCACTCGCCATACCGATTGATGTAGAATGATGTCTCTCAGTCTTCTTGGAACGTAGGGCATGTACCCTTTTACAATATAATTTAGGCTCATTAGAATAGTTATCTATGTCTGAGTTACACGTCGGTCAAGTCCAACACTCATATTCTAGGCATATGGTCATTATGTATCCACACACACTTGGTTCATATAGGTGGATGAAATATAAAAATGAACTATATATATGTTGCCATATATATTTAGTGACATGATCATATAAACATTCCATTTATGAGAAGAAGCAGGTTGACCCACCAGGTATCCAATATGAACCTGAATGGGTTGGTTATTTATTTCAGCTCTGTTTACCTTTCTTCTTATACATACACACTTTTTAGTTATTATCACTACTCAGATTACATGTAGACACCCTTGGTGTTGGCCTACATATATTTTTATTTGAAACCCTACTTAGGATGCCTTTGGTATAAGAGAATTCCATTTTTTTTAGGTATTTATAAGATAAATGGTCACACCATAGGTTTTGGACTAGCTTACGTAGTTGGAGCATAGGGGTATTGGATCAAGATAGGCTTGAGATGCCGATGAATTTTTTTTTTACTTTTTAATTTTTTTACTATTTTATAGAATGATTGAATCTACTTGCCCCTTTTTTATTACATCATACTATGCATCGATGCATTAGAAATTTCTTTAGATGCTTTTGGTTATTTAATTCACTTGTTCAATTCTGTTTATTCTTCTTCTATTTGTCTAGTTATTCTATATGATTGTATATTCTTATAGTATTATGTATGTTTATCTGTTATGTATACTGTATTTCTCCAACAAGTGGGTATAGTGTCCCCAGTGTACCACCATTACACCCTCACTGCGAGTCGGCAACCTCTGGTATACAGGGAGGAATGCTTGAGGCCATGGGACCCACTGGCCTGTGACATGGGTGAAGTGGATCATGGGTTGGGATGTTACACCCAAGGTAAATACATGTATTTTATATGATTTTTAATGTGTATAATGGAAATATATTTATATAATAATGTAAGATAATGATCTTTTTTAAAAATGAAATGATTATTCCCCTTAAGGGTAAAAATATATGTTTTTATAAAAAAATCATGGGTTCTCATGTTTTTTAGGAAACCCCCAGGATAATTATTTTACACATTATGTTTTATTATAAAGTGTTTAATGAAAAACATTTTACAATAAAGATAATTTCAAGGGTATGGAAATGGTTATATGATTGTGACATTTATTATTTTAAATGATAACTCTACTATATGATTGCATGGTTTTGAAATGGACTAACATGTTTGTTTCTTCATTTTGATATGTCCCTTACAATAATTTTTTTCTCATACCATGTTTTCAAATTCTTTTCATTGGTTTTTAGGATTCTTAAGGAAATTGATATAGGCTATTTGAAAATTGTGATTAATTTTCATTAGAAAATGGTTTCATTTTAAATATTTTGTATTTTCTGAAGAATGAATATTTAGTGAAAATGTACACTATTTATTATATGTTTATTACTGTAAGAGTTATTGTAACAACGCAATATTTTACAAATTATTATTATTTTATATAATTTATCCTTTTTTATATTTTTCATTTCAAACAACACCGAATATATCTTGATTTATATGAAACCACTAAGTTAATCTTGATTTATATGAAAAACCACGTCACAATTGTTCTACATGAAACACTTAGATTAGATTGCAGTTCATGAAACACTATGTTTTCATTATGTTACACACAACCTTGAGATATTTTGATAACTTTCGTGACAGGCAACTCAATGTTTTTTTGGAACTACAATATAATATTAATTATATTAGTAAAATGTTATTACAGTTATCACCTAACTATTTGAATTGAATTTATGAATAATATTAACAAAATTTTGAAAATATGGTTTATACATGTATATAAGATTAAATATTTGTTAATAAATGATTTATAAATGACAATAAAAACCAACTAAATATAAAGGAAGTGATTCTATGAAAAAAAACTATTTGTATTCCCAAAAAGAAATTTTATCATAATAAATTAAATTAATCACAACTAGTGAGTGATATTAAAAAGATTTATATATTATAAATTAAAAAATAAATAAATCCATACCATAATTTTTATAGGCATAAAATGAGAATAAGATCCAATTTTTTGTATAAAAATAAAAAAAATTAATATCAATTTTGCCTCCTTCTAATGGTAAAATTATTTGAAAAAAAATTAAAGTACTTTAATAATTTTTATTTGATAAAATAAACATAATTTTCTAGTATCTAATGTAAAATTGTACATTGGGTTATTTTTTGGAAGTTTTTATAATAATTTTAATTTTTTGATGAATATTGTAAAATACTAAATTTTAATTGAAAACAAGTTTTCTACAAATTTATCTGTACAGTTAATTATGTTTTTATTTGTTTTAAAAGTATATATACATAAATTATAAAGATATTAATCAAATTTCAATCTTTTTAATAAAATTCATGTTGAAATTGGATATAAAATCGTTTCATACTTCTAAGCATTTTCACTTGAAAAACATGTAGTCTCGTCTCGTCTTTGGGATTAATTTTAAATTAATTTTTCAAACTTATGTGATTAGAATTTAATTTTTTTTTCAATATTTGGATTACTAATAATTAAAAATTTTATCCTACTTAATTTTTACCCAAATTAATTAGTGGAAGAAACAAAAATTAATTATAGTGATTAAAGTAAAAAATGAGTTCACTTAATGACCAAACATAGAATACAAGGTGTAAAAAATGACCCTACACTTGTAAAAGATCCCAATGGATGGAAACATTAATACCTTAAACATTAATCTATTTTTTTTCTTCTTATGTAATCCTCTTCATTGGTAAAAGTGTGGGCTGAACAAAAATTCTTTTATAAAATGTCAATGGTGTCCTTTCCCCTACTTATAAAAGGGCACTCACTCCCTTACTTCTTCACACCTCTAAATACCTTTGGATCATAATAGAAATTACAAAATCACCACTAAAATAAAATCCAGTAATCCATTAATCCTCCCTTCGGGATTGAATCCAACTGCGGATTCCCTTTGTTGAAAACCAAAAGGAGTTACCTTGAGAATATGAAACATCCTTCAACAATAACTTTTGTTTAATTTCATTCTCCATGCACCAAAAATTATTATTACATGATTATATAATAACATAGTTATATTAAATATAATGAGATATTATTATGTTATGGATACTACCTATAAACACACACACTTCCATCAAATGGCATACACAATCGTTGTTTGTGTGTACAGAAAACTAACGTCGCACGAATCGATGTCATTTGTTATTCCATTACCATATTTCATAGTTGGGAATAATGATAGATATAATGTTTTTATGTTATATATATGAAATTTATGATTTAGTTAGGATAATTTAATTTTTATATAACACATGCCATTATTCTTTCCATATTGTGGGAATGCGTTAACATTGTTTGTAGATGTGTGGACTACCACCTCCTCAAAATGATGTGATTCATTCATTATTTACATGGAATATATTAAGGGTGGGTTTAATAAAAATATGATATATATATAATATAAAAATTATACTTGGATGATAATTTATATATACAAATATATAAAAATATAGATCTGTCATTTACTTTCTCTCTTTCAATATGATTAGAAAACAGAAACATCGTTCATGAAGGCGTACAACCTACGGTCTCCATGAATGGTGTATATCATTTTTTATTTCTATTTCTATATTTTATATATTGTTATAAATACATATATTATGAATATATAATATATTTATATAATTTTTTATATTATTTAAATAATTAAATCATAATCTATGTAAGAGTATAAATAATAAGAAGTCAAAACATATACAAAAACAAAGCAGTCGTTACTCGAAACGTAACTCTAACATGAAAATGTTAATAAATGGGTAATATGTAGTCATAATAAAATCATATATGGTATGGAATATAATAATATGATTTTTATGATTTATAGTAAACTTATATTTATTATACATGAGGGTTCAACGTGTACGAATAAGGCAAGACTTAATGAAAGGGTTTTCTTATCTCACATTTATTTTAATGAGGTATATGAAATATAAACCACTTATTATTTATGTGTTGAAAATATACTAACATGTGACATTTTATATCATGAATTTCATTTTTTTTCATGATATTAAAAGGTTCATTTTATGTTATTATTTCATAGATCTCATGAATGAAAAGTTACTCAAGTAGAAAAGGAATTTCATCTCACTTTTTTTTATCTCCATGAGATACCTAACTTATTCACCACTCATTTATTTTGTGTGGTTTATATAATATCCATGATAGTATTAAATAATTATTATAAATAAATTTATTGGTATTTATATATCCATTTTATGATCTATATTTCAAATGGTTTATGGTTAACAAGTTACGAAATCAGTAGGGGAATTTTGCCTCAATTTTCTTCATTTGAGACACATGTAATATTATAAAAATATATTACATTAAGAGGATTATATAATTAATATTTAAATTTTATATATTAAAAATAAATTTCAAACATATTTTATGCGTCAATAAATGTTATTATTATTTTTGGGAATTCTCACTCAAACAGACCAAAGTGGTAAGAGTTTTTAACTACATTCTCATAATTTATTGGGTTAGTTTATGATTATGCTTCCATTTACTAAAATATTATGATCAAAATATTAATAATTATCATTAATTTTATTCTCCTCTATTGATCCCTTATATATCCATGTAATGGTAACATTTTTAACTAATTTTTAATTGAGATAATTATTTTTTTTAAAAAAATACAAATTTATTTATATGTTCGGTCGAAAATATGTTTTCTTAAAAAACCATGTTTTATGAATTTTTTTTAAAAAATTAAATACTAATATCTTATGATCTTTAAAATATATTTTTACTCATTTATTACATTTTTAACTAAATGTTTTTTCAAAATAAATATTCTTGTCTTATTTCAGTCGAGGTACTTTTATAAACATTTTACTGCATAAAAATAATGTTTGGAATATACAGATTTATATATAATTATGAACATGGTTTCAATGAAGCATTATTTTAAATTTTACAAGATAAATCCTTTTAAGGAAAAATATTTCCTTATATTTTGGGAATTCATTATTTTGAAGTGTTTTTCAAAGAAAAAGTTTTTTAAAAATGTTTGATTTTTAAAAAGTGATTTATATGAATTTTCAAATCATAATTTATACAATTTCAAAATGATTTTTTAATACAAAAGTATTTCAAAAATGTATGATATTATTTTAAATGTTTTCAAAGAATTTTTATAAGAAAAATATTTTCAAAAAATTTTATGTTCTAAAATTGATTTTTCAAAGTGAAAAGTATATTTTACTCAAGAATTGTTCTAAATTATTTTTAAACCTAAATTAAAATGTTTTAAAAGCTGTATAAAAATAAAAGGATTTGGAAAATGTTTCATGTTTTATAAATTTATTTTCAAAGAATGGTTATTTCCTAAAATAAATTCTCTAAGTGATCTTTCAAAAAATCTCTCCATAAAATATGATATCTTTTGATATAATTTATGATTTACTAGGGATATGATCCACAAACACTATTATTATAATTTTCTTGAATGATTTATGATTAATATGACAAGCTTTTATAAAAACTTATTTCTCTTCCATGGGATATACAGTGATAAACACATATGAATCCCACTTCCATTCATAATTTATTCTATGATTAAGAAAAATATATTTTTTCCATCGGTTATGAAATTATGAAATGTTTATGATACCTATTTAATTTCATCAGCTATGATATGATGTTTATGAAACCCATCTTCTTTTATTGGTCATGATATGATGGATATTTTTTTATCTTTTGGCCCATATATGTATGTTTTCTTTATGAGAAGGGTGGGAACTATATCTCCTTCTAAGGAATTGGGTGAAGATTTATATCTGATTAGATAGACATGGTTGGAATGGTGATGGAACACAGTTCAGTAAAGGACTTTTTCTATTGAGATTGTATTGGGAGTGATCCTTGACTACTAATATGGTCATAGGAGTGCACCATGACTACTAATATAGTCTTTGGAGTGAACCTTGACTACTAATATTGGTTGGGGAGTGAACCCATTCTGCTGTAAGTAGAGGTCTACGATTGAGGATGGTGGTGTGTCATGTCTAGTATAATTTGCCCACAAAAAGTAACCTAATTAGTTTTGGAAATGTGGAATTACTTATGGGGAATGTTTTTTTATTATTATATGTCTTCCAAAATTCCATGTTTTATTCCTATGTTATGATTTCATGGAATATTATCTTGATTAACTTATGATTCTTGTATTATGATCTTCTAATATTTATATCATGACTCATGATTATGACAGTTGATATGAAGGGTATTATCTTAAAATGTTTTCCCATGTTCTCATACTATTATGTCCATGTTATACTTATGTATCTCCTCTATTTACCATTACTGATCATCTATTCTCACCCTTTCTTATGTTTTATTTCCCATTTTTATGAATAAAATGTCTATGTATGAGTACTAAAGGGGAAGATATTTAAGGGAGATGTTGAAGATATTTCAACAAGATAAAATATTATGTTTCCCAGTTTCCGAAGACAATAAACTAATATGGTCTTTAAGAATTTACTTTTGTAATGTTCTAAATAATCATCTAAAATGATATAATATGCATATATGATAAACCTAGGTCACTATAGTTGGTATAAAAGGAATTATTTAGTCAACTATTGGAAACTGTGATGATAAAATATTAGTGAGATAACATGGGATATTTCTAAATAAATTTATAGGTATTTCTCTATGGATAAGCCTAATGTGTCATATATTTAAAATAAGGTTTCATTATTTTGAAATCCAATTTTAATTTTTCATGATTACGTGGTCTTATACTATGGTAAGTGTAACTGACACTATGCTTTCTAGTCTTTTTAAATTGTAGGAACTAGAAGGAACTTGGTTGAAATAGAATGTTTCAGCTGTGGAAAGTATGGGCATTTTAAAAATCCATGACATATGTGTAAATCTCATAAAGAGAATATTGAAGGTGGAATGAGTATTGATTACATTACCAAATATAAATAGACCGAAAATGACATGTGAATGGTATATGATTTTCTAAGATTATTGTTTACATTAAATTTTAGAAGAAAGATTAAATAGAGATTGAGGAACATTATTATTATATTAATGTTTCATATTTTATGAAAGGGGTTTAAGGAATAGGATAATGAATCCTAAGTAATTTTTAAGAATAAATTTGGATGATTGATGTGAATATGTATTGTAATTCAGGAATTATGTTATTTGAGTCATAACACATATGTTTTTCTTTAAGGATTTAAAAGGATATGTTGAATGGTTCTAATAAAATAGAAAACTGATTTAATAGAAAGGTGATAATTTTGTTTTTGGGAAGGTAATCATTAATGTGATTTTAATATTGATAAATTTTGTTTTTCTTGGATAATGATATGATTGATGTGGATAAAGTAAATTGAATAGTAATTATTATGATGGAAGTGATTGTGGATTTTTTGAAAAAGTTTTCTATGTCATCATGGATTAACTTTACAACATTTTTTTGGATTTAATAAATATTTCCAATAATCATTGGAATAAGAAAACATGCGTGATTTTAATAAGGTTTTCTAGTAATTTAGGTTACTACCATGTTTATAGAAAAAATATGATAAAGTTATTTCCATTTCTATTAATTGACATCCAAGAGTATAGAGACATGGTTTTTCCATGTAATACTTTGAAATATTTTGATATATATTTATAGAGTTAGATGATGATATGAAATGTGATTATGAGGCCCGGTGTACCAGGAATAAATTTTATAAAAATAATAAATATATTTTATGTTGAGTTCATGATTTTTATTAAATAAAATGGGATATATAACTAACTGAAGATAAAATTAGATATTTGAGACCTTCATTGAGTTTAGAAAATGGTTTCAGCTTAGGTGCGACCTAAAATAGGCCGACGTTGGTAATTCGGACACCTCGCTCATTGGTGGTACATTCGGTTTGTTAATAAATTCATTAATTTTAATGTAATGAAATTTATATATCTATACTATCATATAATATTCTCTGTGGATATTCATATAACCCTATGAGAAATATATATCTAATATTTCCTCCGTCATTGGCGAATCACCTGTGATGAGGAAAAAATGTCAGATTGGAGAAGATCAGGATGCCATGGATAAAAATAATCCCCATAATAATTATAGGGTGTTCTATTTGAAGATGAATGATCCAATCTCTAGATAATACTTTTCAATTGGTGTTTTTTACCCTTTTAATTAAATAGATTGATTAGATCGATCCCTTATATCGATGTTTTCCAATTGCAGCCTTTGCATGTGCCTACATACCAGATTAAATTGGATTTTGATTTTTTATCTAACCCTAGTAACACTTTTATTGATCTTTGGTAAAGGAAACTTGACCAATTATGGTTAAACCATTGTTATGATACTCTCCCCCTCATTTTATTCACGTTCTTCACCAGTTGGACACAGCGGTCCCGGTTCGACATTGCTGGATGGTACCAAGCCTGATGAAACCCCAAGAATCATGACATATCATTGAACGAGGCATTGATATATTAAATTTTATTATATATGGGATATTTTTCAAGGCACCAATGTTCTTTTTGATTATTTGAGATCAAAAAACAAAAATTGAAGCATTTATAGTGCATGCGATGAATGGAGAAAACCCCCCAACGAATGAAGAGATCAAAATCCTAGTGAACAAAGTCCAAAAACATCCATCTATAAAGACATGTTAAATTAATGGGAAATTTTTTCTTAATTTTATTGGGGATTTTACAAGAACGTAGTTTCTGACGGCACCTGATTCCCAGGCCTGGTGTGCCCGGAATCATTTATTGAAGTTTTGCTCAGGTATGTTCAGTGAACGAACGAGCGGGATTTTTCCTAACTTTTGAACCGGTGCTTGGAATCGAATTCCGAGGGCACCGATGGAATCGCAACTCCGATAATTTCTTAGGAACACCTTTTCCGGAGTTTCATTTGCTCTGGTGTGGTTATGAAAATTTTGGGTTAAGTAATGAAAAAAATAAAATGTTTCAACCAATTTTATTTTTATTATAAGTTGTTTAACCTAAGATAAGTGGTTGGAGTGGGACCCACTATATCCTACTCCACTAGGTAGGATATTTGTGGGGTGAGGCCCACTTGAGCCCCACGTATTAAACTTCCTCAAACCCCCTCTTTTAATTAGGAAACGCACCCGCACCCCCCCACATTAATTGAAAAGTCAACTCATTAATTGATTAACTTATTCAAAGTAATTAATTATTGAATTCAATTCGAATTTCAAATTTTAAGTTGGAATGTGTGTTAATTAAATAAGACAAGGTCTTATATCATTAAGTGGTTGTTTGGTTGTGCGAGAGTATTTTGGGAGAGGATTTGCCCTAACTCTTGAAGAACATTGTCTTCCTCGTTAAAGAATGCGAAGAACATCGAGCCTTTGATGAAGAACTCCATCACCGCAAAGGGGGGTTATTCGTACCATCTTCTTCCCTCTCTCCGTAGCTGGTGATAGACGCCATCCTCATAGATTGATGAAGCAACACCGACGATTCTCTTCTCCATGACGCCGACGATGATTTTGGAGTCTTCTTCCGCGACGTGCTTTTCTGCGACGTTCCTTCCCCGCGATAAACCTTCATTCAACAACGCTTGAGGTATGGGATTAATTATTTTAGTTCGTGAATAATTATGTCGCCGTTATTCATTTTAAAATTAGACCTCCTATTATCGCAATAACGGGAGGAGGTCGGACCGCACGAACACGACCGACTCTCCTCCCCCTTGGTGCTTGATTTTGTTGCGGCATGAGTAAGGCAGCGCGGTGTCGTTGCACCGTGCAGAAATAATAAAGAATGGGTAGAGAAGCACGGCGTCGTCGCGTCGCGTCGCGCCGGAGAACCTCGAAGAGGCCGCTGCCGGAGTGGGGCTGCGGTAGAGGGTCACGGCGCTGTCGCGCCGCGACGGAGCAGGAAGCGGCAGCTGGCTTCCGGCCGCCCGCGCCGGAGCAGGAGGGCGGGACCCCGACAGTCCCACGGCAACAGAAATTGGCCAGCCGGACTGGGCCGGGCGGCTTCCAGGAAGCCGGGGGTCGTAACCCCCTGCTGGCCGAAGGAGCGGCCCCCACATGGGGGCCACGGTTACACAAATAGGGGGGCAGTGAGCCCCCACCCCCTTCCGCTCGGCCGTTTCGACCGAGCCACCTGGCCATGCGAGTGCGCCAGGCCGGACCGCCAATCCGATCCGTGCCCCGGCCGGGCTAGGCCGCGCCCTATCGGGCTAGTCCTGGACCCAAGTCGGGTCGAACCGGTTCGAGCCGGCCCAGGGGGTATCGGGCCGGGTCAGACCGGGCCCGAACCCCCTATTCACGGACTTCTTTCGATCTTTTTCCCATAACCTGGGTTATGGACCTCCGAACAATGCACTATTTTTTTAGATGCGATCCTTGGATCGAGATGGTCATTTCGGTATATTACACCCAAGGTTTCGGAGAACTTTGGGTTCAACCGGGTTGGTTCGTACACGAAACCAACCGGGCCCTCGGAGCGGAAACGCTTATAACTTGAGTTCCGGACGTCCGATTGACGTGTTGTCAAATTTTTTGGATTCCTCTTAGTGAGACGGACCTTTTGGCTTACTCCGCTTGTGGTTTGGGTGCAGTTGGAGTATGGTCGGGTTGGTTTTGACTTAAAAACCAACCGGGCCCCTGGGACGAAAAAGGCAATAACTCTCAGATCGGGCGTCCGATTAACGCGACGTCTATGACGTTGAGTTCCTGTTGATGATATGGGACTTTTGGATACATCAACTCCGGACTTCGTGTCAGTTGATGTATCAGTCCCTCGGCTCATGGAGCAGACCCTCCCCGAACGATCTGGCTGTGTGCGGGAACCCTAGAGCTAGCTGCGACTACGACGATGATGACGACTGTACAGAAATCCTCCGTGGATTCAACGGCGATGACTACAACACTCAACGATCCTATGTGGAGCAGTGCTTCTGATCATGTGTGTGTTAGATCATGTGTTCGTCAGCGCTCAGCGGTCTTGTGTGGGCCAGCGCATACCAATCCTGTGTGGGTCAAATCCTGTGTGGGTCATTGCGGGGGTTAGTACCTATCGATCCTTTGTGGGTCATTGCGGGGGTTAGTACCTATCGATCTCGGGTGGGTCTGATGGCTTAGATGAATCAGTGGCTACATCTGATAATCTCTATCGTCTTACAAAGAAGTATTCATGTGTGAGCTCAGTCTTGAATTTCAATCTTTATCTTCGATAAGATTGACTTGATATCCTGTGTGGATTACGTTAAGCTTTCCTATGTGGATTGGGTTGTGTTTTCCTGTGTGGACTGGGTTGTACTTGGGATCAGATGTTGGAGCCGAACCATAATTGATGACTTAGGTATATGTATGGGCCTATACCTAAGTAGTGTCGGATGTTACTTCATGATTGTATCTTTCCTTGTGGATTATCCTTTATGGATTCTGGGAGACCTTTGGGAGTCTTGGGGTCCCTATTGAGTAGCTTATACTCACCCCTGCACGGGCTATGCCCGCACTACATTGTGTTGGATACAGACTACGGACAACTCTGATCGTGGTGGAGTCTTGTGGAGCATGTCGGTACCTTGAGGTGGACCACTGGGCAGGACATACACGGAGTGGACGGCTGGACCCGTGGAGCTGAGGAGGCTATATGTACCCACCCTCTAGGTGGGACTTCCAGTGGATGGCTCGACGTTGCAGCTTTACTTTTCAGTTGTTGTACTTTCTTTCCAATTGTACTTTACGTTCAGTTTGGGTTTGTGTTCTGGCCCACTTACTTTTCTGTACTCACTTTTGTACCCAGTTTTACTCAATGTTTAAATCTTCTTGCTTACTCTGTGGTGTTTGTTTACTTTACAAAGGCAATGCCTTCCCCTTTTTTTCGGGATTTTACGCCTCTGTGATAGTCGCCAACCCCTGTCCTATGGGAGGCGGGCTTGGGGTAGTCACGGCATGAGCCCCGAGGACGGGTCGTGACACCATCCTTGTAAATATCCTCTATTTTTGGATGGATATAGGGTCAGATCTGAAGTGACAATGCTTAATACGAGGCAAAAATAATATATCTGAGATTTTGGAGAAAATCTAACTACACACCATGTGCAGGTATGATCACATGGTGTGTAGCCCCTTACATGAAACAACACGGGTTTGTGAAAAGAAAAGGATGACACAATGTGTTTCCCTCCTACACACTATATACCCCTTCAACAGATGGGAAACCCACGTGGAAGATCACACAAGGAAGATCCCATGTGGAAGTACACATATAGCTACACGAATATTTTCTGGAGTACATGGACATGGCTAGATCACACAAGTGACACCCCATGTGATGAAACACGACATGTACCAGAGTACACGGACATGAGGTAAATACATAGACATGATAAAAAATAAAAAACCCAATCCCAGGTAGCTTGGACATGTCATGTAGACACCTACACGATGTGTTCTCTTATATGATCGAGGTTTGTGTGCTTTCCAGGGTCACAGACAAGCGTTGGAGTAGGGCCACACACTATGTAGGTCCCCTCACACCATGTATACCCACTTGAAATCTTTTGAGGAATATTGAAGGTTTTTTTTCTAATTCATTTGAAATCGTATTGTGGCCCACAAGTAGCCTGTCCAGAGTGTTTTTTCACGTAGACCACAATGGTTCACTCTTTCTTATATTTTGAGATATTATGTGAAATTTAACGGACATGAATCTTATTTAGGTGATGTTTGATGATTATAGCGATCACACAGGATCACTAAAGAATACCATGTTGTACCCTCCAGTAGATATGGGCAGTGGAATCTTAGACATTTATAGTGAAACCCCCCATCAGCATGGGTGTGTTTCCGCTAAAAATGCCTTCCAAGTGGAACCACCTAATAGGTAGGGAGTGGGTCCTCAATGACCAGAGTGGAACCCCCTAAATGGTTAAGGTGTGGGTCCTTGATGAAAATATTTGAGTCCTAGTTGTACGAAGATTTGTTTCCTCAACTTATGAGTGGAACCCTTTATCAGATAGTGAACGCGTCCTTGATGACCAAAGTGGAAACTCCATGTCAAACCCAGGAATGAATCTTCTACCTATAGAGTGTAATGCCCCCCCGTCATCATGAGAATAATTCATCTACCTTACCTGGTTGAAACCCCTATCAATATAGGGTACATGTACTCGTGACACTAGAGTATAACCCCAATCAGCATGGGTTCTTGTCCTTTATGGATACTTATAGAGTGGAACCCCCTTAATGTACAATGGCATATGTCCTATACTTTTTGTTCATGGAACCTCAATTGGGTGGCAAAATTTTGAGGCATGTCATGAATTGGATGGTTACATCATGGAAAACATGTGAGATGTTGTGCATCATTTATGTACTTTTGGTGCTGTGGATACTTTTCTTCTTTGGCCACGTTGTGAGCTGGAGATCCCATTTCTCCCCCATTTAGGCATATTTTATTGAGAAAATATATATATAATATTTTTTATACCCACCGTTTATTTGAATACTCCTTTTCAATGGGACAAAATGAAATGAAGGGTATACAATGTGATTTCTGTGTTTAATATATCATGGATGGTTGAGACTACTCTCCTTCAACATGTGCCGAATAATCAATGCATAGTTAATATACTGACCATGTTGAACCCCTTCTATTTACATGAGTTTTCTTTCTCCTGGATTGGATTTATCTATTTTCTTTGATTGTATCTTGCATCTACAATCATTCTATTTCTGTTGTATCTCTTACTAATCCCCTATTAGATTTTGGGGTGTTCTATTGGACATGTTTAAACTCACCCTTATATGGGATTTTTTCTCATGTGTCTTGTATTATCTAGATGATGGATTGATTGATGGTGAATTTAATGGAGCTAAGGGATACCATTTATTTTGCACTACGTATGGTGGTTTCAGCATGGAGATCTAGACCAGGGATATCTCAGTAGATAAAATTGACTATTTTTTTAGGTTGGGAAATATTTTTGGTCACTTGTGTATTTTTGACCCTTTAATTATCAGTTTTTACTACCGTACTCTTGAACTGTCTATTGGTTTTTCATGCATGGTTGTTTCCCTAGTTTTTTTTCTTCTTTAACTTTTACTCCCTCTATACGTTTTCATCAATATTACTACGTGTCTTCAAACAAGTAATTAGGATATGACCTCCCTATATAAGTTAAACCTTTAGTGATTGGTTCCACCCCTAACATATAGATATAGGATTATGGTAGTTGTGGATGAATCCTTGGCATGGATTGGGTCATGAAAAATTGGTATCGAATTAAGTTCAATATTTGAGAAGTTGTTTAGACTAGTCCCCTTAAGAGGATTTGGTTGGGATTTAGGTAAATAGTGTCAGAGTTTCTCGAGTTATTTCTTAGGGAATGGAGTCCATTGATGGTGTGGTCGAATGACAAATCTATTCCCTAGGACTCTAACTACATGCTTTTCGACTCGGCCTACCAAGACATTGGTCATGGGGATCAATGGTAGATGAATCGTATAGGATTGAGTCTTTGAATATCCTTCTTGAGTCATATCCCCATTATGTATGATATATATATATATATATATTCATATATGATTATGATACATCTTAAAAAATAGAAGGATGCTTACATGACAATAGTCAGCAGGATACCAGTTCGGGATCGTGATGACGATATGATGAGTGACAAGCCCTCAGTTTAGGTTATATCCCACGAACCCCTCATCCAAGTGGGAAAGAGGTAGAACCTCCACCAATTTAGTAGTAGATTATTCTAGTAGAATAGGTTGAGGATATGTGATGGTTTAGAACACGTTGTTAGTTCTAGTGTTATAGGGCTGCTGAGGTTCCATATTGAGCTAGATCTATATGAAAAAATGAAATATCTAGAGTTGGTGGTCTATATATTCAAGCTAGTTCAAGAAACTAGTAGATCATGTAGTGTTTCTAGTAGCTGTCCTTTTCTATGAAGCGGTTGGGTGCTAGTGGATCCTTGTTATGAAGATGCACGATGTGTAGACACTCTCATGGGCCAACATCCTTTAGATGTTCTATGTGTAGTACTACACCTCGTTATTCTTAGTCTAGATGTAACGCCCCGACCCCAGAAGCCCAGAGTCGATGCATTATTACGTATCATTGGAATGATCATAAAACATCAAGTCTCGAATGACCGATTAGTTTAGTATCCTTGGAAGTAATAGATACATTCATAATGTTTACATGACAACATAAAATGGAAAACTGCAACAACATTGTCTCCATAGACAACACTGAGATCCCATAGACTATCCCTGGTGGTCAGTCATAATATACTTCTTTGCATCCTGGGAAAAATAAAACATAGAAAGGGGTGGTCTCATATTCTTAGTAAGGATAACATTTTAGCAGAAACTTTCATAAATATGCATAAACATTTAAGGTAGTGTATAAGACTACAACAACAGCCTTTTAAACAAGAACTTCAACGTAATATGGAAAAGATAAAATCAAATAATGGAATTTACTTATTCACATGAATATTCTAATAGTTGAATAATTACATGAAATATCAATAACCAAGTTCATAATGATGGAATGCATAATTCCAAACTATCATAACCACGTAGTCAATGCCTTGTGCCAAGACTACAAATAATATTTTTTCAAGGCCTTGTGCCAAGACACTAGTTTGTCTCATGAGACATACAGATGCATCAAGGAGCTATAGTGGGCTCAACCCATCACTTAAAAGGCCCAATGCATTCCTCATATGAAAATTTGGAAACATAACATAAACATTCTTATTAAAAATAGCATACGAAATGTCAATACTTTATCCACAAACCATGAATGGTATAAAAATAGCTCATCCACAGTCAAGCATAACTCATTCAATACAATATGGAAGATTGTTTTGTAATAGATTAACCTTAATCGAGAATAATGAAGGATATTGACATAGATGAAAATAATCATAAACAATATTTGAGAGAAATATCCCCCTTTTCTTTAAAAGATTTAAAAGTCACACTATTGGTCAACAAGCCGTTTAAAAATAGATTTTTTGAATGAAACTGTTCCATACCACTTTGAAAATTCTAAAAGGAATTTTAATTTTTAAACATTAATTTCCATATAAATAAATCATTAAAACCATTTTTAAAACATGTTCATTAATTTGAAAGATATAGAATAATAAATCGTTAAAACATTTAAAATGATATTTTAGTTAGAGTTCCTAACCAAAAGAGAGACACTTGATTAGATATAATTGAGGTAATAAAAAATTATAATATCATGAGAATAAAGGAATTCATGATATACTATGTCAAAGTACATTATATACACCATATAAAAGTCGGTTGGTGTACATCAACAAAGAAGTATCGATGGAATGTAAATTGAGATGAAATCTCTTATAAAGACCATTTCCTTAGGTTAAGGATAAAACGCCGACATAATTATGTGTGAAAAATATAAATACACTCAATATGATAGGATATATAGGGTAAGTCAATTAGAGGACATTCACACATATTCGTTTAAAAACTACACCAATGAATTGAATATTTAACTCAAGAAATGAATATTGAGTTAAATTTACTCTTATCAAGTTCATATCGATGACTTGAGAATTTATCAATGCATTGATTATGTGTATCAAAAGTATATCCACAAAAATGGGAGTGGAAATTATGACATAAACAAATTAATAGTGATTCCACACATAATCTTGGAGTAAAATAATCAATGAAGTATGCGTAAATCCGAATGAGTGGAAATTGAAATTTCAAATTCCCTTATTGATTTGGTAACTTATGAAACATACACCCATGAAATAAGGATCATACAATGATGATGTAAATATCCATAAATTAAATTATATTACACAATGAATACAATAATGGGCAATACACACACCATATGTAATAAATAAGTGGTGAATAATGGAAATCTCGTAGAATTAAAAGTGAGATAAGAAACCCCTTACTTTGTACTTTTTCATTGGTCGAGGGTAGGTTAACCTCCTGTATAATGGTGAAATAATTTTTGTTTAATTATACAAGAATTATATACATTAATATGATATCATATATGATCTTTTAGGATATATTTGTTAACAATATCTTAGTATTATCATTGTTTCAGGTGTTAAAAGATTCATTTTCCTTTATAATATTTTTTATTTGAGCCATATTTGTTATGGATGGGATGTATCTTATTCATATCATGAATTATATCATGTCTCTAAACATTATTTTTAATCATAAAATAAAATTTATCCTTGAATGGATATGATGGGGAATGAATCTCATCGTGTTCGTGGAGACGGTAATCCGTACATACTCACAAGCGACAATATAACACTTTTGATATTATGATAATATATAATTGGATGGTATATCATATTTACAGAATCATTATCATGTTATATTTATTATTTAAATGAATTAAACATCACTATTATACTCATCCAAATAATAAAGTATTGAATAACAATTACACCACGACGTGGAGACTGTAATCCTGACGTATGCACATATAGTGAAATGTCATTAAAAGGATGGATAGAATAATTAATATGGATTTTTCATATTTATAATAACTTCACAGTATATAGATGACATTGGAGTTATTATTTTAGAATGAAAATAATAAAAGAGAAGAAGTGGATGATGAAAGGAACTTGAAAGAGGGTGGTGAAATCATTACCTCTTCTTTGGGTTCTTCCTTTTGATTTGATCAGAAGGGCTCCTTAAGATGGATTTTTGATCAAAGGATGTCCTCTAATATGAAGTGAGGGAATTTGAGAGGATATTTTGGTAGGGTTTGTCTGAGCCAAAATTCTTTGAATGTGTGAATTAGTGAGTAGGGGGGGTTCCCTTTTATAAGAGGGGTGAGGGGATCCTTAGGAAAAGCTAGAGATTTTATTTTATAATAAATCCATATTCGGTTTACAGTGGCTCCAAAGTTGATTATTTAAAGTTTAAGGTTGGTATAGGTCAAAAACCACTCAACCAATAGGTTTTATATAGGTTTTGGTCACTATATTATCTTTATCTTTTTTATTTAACTCTTAGTTAAATAGTTTGACATTTACCAAGTCTCTTTGTATTTTTATATTATATAGTTAATAAACATACAATATACCTCCTAGTGACCCCCAAGTGGACCATTAATGATACACCTATCAATATATAAGTCCTTTGACAGAACCTTTGATTTTTAGGAATATAATATCAATTAATAAAATAATATTGTTTTTAAAAACTCATTTATGTCAATTTTGACACTATTTAATAATTTATTTTTGATAAAGTCATTAAAACATTATTATTTAAAAAAAATCATTTAAGCGATCTTAATATTTCATATTAACCAATAAAATTTGTGGATGTCATCAAAATGTTCAAATTATATTTATTTTAACATTTATAATACCAATTATTTGATTCTTTCATTAATAAGAAAAATACAACATCATTGTTGTGTCATAAAGAAATTTAATTATTCAATGTATAAAATCTATAAATAAAATAAAATTATTTAGTAAATAATTTTATATTTCTAATTAAAATTTATAGTTGAAAATATAACATAAATAACCTTATGTAAAAATTGTTTTTCTAAAAGATATATTCTTATGTCATTTTTGTATTTACTTTAACTTAATTAATATAAAGTTTCTTTATCACTTACATGTGGCTCCATGGGTTCCCAAAATCAGCCAAAGATTCCCGAGGTCGGAAAATTATCAACCAATATGGTTAGGACGTGTTTTAGTGTAATTTAATATTATTATAATATTATTATTTTACCCTTATTTACCGGATTTACCCTTTAACCATGGTAAATAAAATATTTACTGAAGTAATTATTCAAAATGTATAAAAATAAGAGATAACTATTTACACAATTTGGACCTCCTGATTCTAATTATTGAATCCATTTTACTAATTTCAAAACACAGAAGTGGTATAAATTAATTTAAAATTAATTCTCGTTGTCAAATCAAAAAGCGTGTTTTTTAAGAAATAATAACTATCAAAAGAGTGACATTTGTATATGTTTAGTTTAAATGTGAAATTACATCCAATTAACAATATTGGATTAAATGGTAAAAATATATTCTAATTATACTTTAAAACCTCTCAATAGTATAATTTATAACAATAAATTATTTGGATTAAAAAAGTTGTTTTTAATTAATGTTTAGTATTTTTTAACTATTCATCAAATTTTGATTGTTTTCTAAAAAATACAAAAAATTCACCCTAGGATAATTTCGATATTCCAAATCCAAAAATGATTTAAATTTTGAACGATAAAATTTATAAAATTTCAAAAAGTGAGTATTACTGTTCATAACGTCTAGTTTGATTGGTTGTGGTGTGTGTTAGAACTCCAAGTTGTGTACAACTCATGCTACTGTATTATTAAAAGAGAAGCGTACCGTGGATGCTTGTGGTATTGCATTGTACCCTCCTTCAATAAATTTCAACCTCAAATTTTTTAAAATTGGGCTTTGGAATACAATGAAAAATCCCACATCGGAAAAAGAGTCAATAAAACTATCACTTTAAAATAAAGAAAGAGAAGTACAAAGGTCACCCAAGATAAATCATACTAGGATTCCATGGAGGAAAACATAGATATGGATGATAAACTAAGTGTAATGTTCTGATGGAGATGGATAGAAAACATGATCTGGAGAAAGTTGACAATAAGGAAACCACAAACTTCTGATGGAAAAAATGGTCATTTGTCTCTCAGTAGGAAAATTAAACTGACAACATTTTTTTTGTTTTATGTTACATTACATAAAGATGAGGAATTCATTTATGAGATTGACTAATAACATAAAGAGATATACTTACATTTCAAAAAGAGTTTCATTATTTAATAAATTTCTACCACTAACTCATTTTTTAAATGATGAGTATTCAAGAAGACATGGTCACACTGGAAGAGATAGAATAAACTTCTATAGAATCACATGATCCACGAAGGATAAACTATATATTTACCCTGTCTTTAGAGATTAATCAAAACAAAATGGTTAATATAAGATCTGATTATACCCCAAAACGATATTGCATTAGAGAAAGATACACTAATCTTAATTTCTAAAGCTAAACCAACAATACCCCAAAGTTAAATAAATACCATTCAATAAACAATTTTCCTTAAAATCTTTAAATATAATCCAAAATAATATTGAAACCCAAAACTTAGAATTATTTAGTTATGTTGTCTTCCACGTTAAATTGTATCTCCAAATGACATCTACTACTCTTAAAGTCACATACTTAAAAGTAATTTACCTAATCACATATTCTCTATTATTGGTTAATCATTTCCATAAATAACCCAAATCACTATAAATCCACAATAAAAACATAGATAAAAATCCCCCATTACTATTAAAATTAAATCCCATGGTATTCTATTTTCCTTGGCCATATAGTGTTCCCAACAAAGCGAACATATTCCAAAATAACCTTTATCATTTAATCACAAAATAATTTTCCTACACTAATGTTATTCATTTTATAAGACAAAAGATTCCAAATAAACTTATTATTGATAAATAAAATAATTTAACTAAGAATAATTAGTCACACTAACCAAGGGATTCATGTAGTCCAGTGGTAGGCGATAAATCCCAATCGCACTTTGGTTGTGGGTTAGATTCCTATAGATTTGTCTGACGCGACAGGTTGTCACATGGTCTGCGTGTTGTCCTTTTTCAAAAACTATATTTTATAACATTACAAAAATGAGATAAATTCCTCAAAATAAACATAACATAATCTAAACACAAATTTTATCTCATACATTTCATTTTCATCCCAAAATATAATAACTTGTAATTGCCTCAAACCCAATGATCATATAAAACCAAATGGTTATTTATAACTATATCCACAAGAGAAAAAGATAAGTCTTCCTCAAATATCATTTTCACATGACAAACTCTAGTGTTAGAAATACAAGAGAAAATTATTCCAAAGTAATCCCATCAACAAGGAGTACTAGTACTTTTAAAAATTTCTCCAACCATTTATTTCCACATAGCTTCTTCTTTGACCAAGAAAATATCCTATAGAATAGAGAATTCACTCGGTTAATGGCCAGGTCCCCTACATTTATAGAAAATGGATGTAAATGGATTCTTGGGACCGTTTTTTCTTCCATAGTACTCTTCATTTTTCCTCACCAATTATTCACTTTATGTCCTTCTTCCCCACACGTAAATCATTTCTTTTCTCCATTGAGACACTTTTTTGGGTGTCTCCTTCCACATTTCTTACATGATGGAAATTGAGGACTCTTTTCTCCATGGTCTCCACTGTTAGAGCTCTTATCATTCATCACCTTTCTCTTCTTTTTTGAGTCGAGGTGTTGGTTAATATATATTTTATTGACCATATTTTTGGAAAACTAATTTGGCATGAACCCGATATCTTTTACGCCTATCAACATTCCATTTTTTTGATCATTTCCACCACCATTACCACCTTGTACATCATTTTCATGGTTATTATGACTTCCTTGGAATACAACCATTAACTAAAACCAGAAAGCATTGTGTGAGTAACAGTAGTCATAAAATTATGTAGAAAATATAATGACACCATATTCTTAATTTGAAACATCTTAGGATTAACCAAGGTAATTTATTCTCATCTTATATTAAAATACTTCAAATAGGTCTGTTAAGAAAATGTAAATTATCCTAAGCATATCACCCGGGAGTGTCGTAACCAAGAGTGCAGTAAGGCCCATTTTTGTGCACCAGTTACCGTTCGAGTCTAGATCAAATCGGTGTTTTCGGGTTTTACCCCTACGTACATTTGTGCCGGAGCCGCCTCTACCTTCTCGTATCTAGACATGGATGTATTGCTAGAAAAACTCACAAAATATATAAAATACCAAAATTCTAGGAAGTTCTTCTATACTAATCCTAAAAGTCCATCTTAAGTCTATGTGCTCTAATCAGAGTTTATCTAAATATAGCTTCCAAGGTTTGTACTAAACAACCTCTAATACCAACTGTAACGCCCCAACTCCTGAAGCCCAGAGTCGGTGCATTATTACATATCATTGGAATGATCATAAAAGATCAAGTCTCAAAGGACCGATTAGTTAATATCCATGGAAGTACTAGATACATTCATAAGATTTACATTACATCATAAAATAGAGAACTATAACAACATTGTCTCCATAGACAAAACTGAGGTCCCATAGACAATCCATAGAGGTCAGTCATAATATACTTCCTTCCGTCCTAGGAAAAATAAAACATAGAAGGGGGTAAGAACAGATGCCTAGTAAGGACATAATTATATCAGAATGTTTCATAAATAAGCATAATCATTTAAGGTAGTGTATATGACTAGAAAAAAAGCCTTCTAAACATGAACTTCAGCATAATATGGCAAAGATAAAATCAAATAATGCCATTTACATATTCATATGGATATTCTACTAGTCGAATAATCACATGCAATATCAATAACCACTTTCATAATGATGGAATGCATAATTCCAGACTATCATAACCACATTGTCAATGCCTTGTGCCAAGACTAAAAATAAGATTTTGTCAAGGCCTTGTGCCAAGAAACTAGTTTGTCTCATGAGACGTACCGATGCATCGAGGAGAAATAGCGGGCTCCCCCCATCACTTAATAAGTCCAATGAATTCCTCAAATGAAAAGTTGGAAACATAGCATAATTTTTTTTTATTAATACTAGCTTAGGAAATGTCAATACATTATCCACAAACCTTGAATGGTATAAAAATATCACATCCACAGTCATGCATAACTAGTTCAATACAATATAGAATATTATATTGTAATAGATTAACCTTAATCAATAATAATATACGATATTGACATAGATGAAAATAATCATCACAACTATTTGAGAGAAATATCCCCGTTTTCTTGAAAACATTTAAAAGTCGCACTATTTGTCAAGAAGCCGTTTAAAAATATATTTTTTGATTCAAAGTGTCCCAAACCACATCAAAACTTTTAAAATGAATTTTAATTTTAAAAAATTAATGTCCATATAAATAAATCAATAAAACCATTTTTAAAACATGGTCATAAATGTAAAAGATTTAGAATAATAAATCATTAAAACATTTAAAATGATATTTTAGTTAGAGTTTCTAACCAAAAGAGAGAAACTTCATTGAAAATAATTGAGGTAATCAAAACATTATAATATCATGAGAATAAATAAATTGATGATATACTATGTCAAAGTACATTATATACACCACATAAAAGTGAATTGGTGTATAACAACAAATAAGTCTCGATGGAATGTAAATTTAGATGAAATATCTTATAAAGACCATATCCTTAAGTTAAGGATAAAATAAAGACATAATTATGTGTGAAAAATATAAATACACTCAATATGATTGGATATTTAGGGTAAATCAATAAGATTACATTCACACATATTCTTGTAAAAACAACACCAGTGAATTGGATATTTAACTCAACAAAAGGAGATTGAGTTAAAATTACTCTTATCAAGTTCATATCGATGACTTAAAAATTTATCAATGGAGTGATTATGTGTATCAAAAGTATATCCACATAATGGGGAGTGGAATGTATAACATAAGAAAATGAATAGTGATTCCACACATAATCCTAGAATAAAATAATTAATGAAGTATGCGTAAAGCCGAATGAGTGGAAATTGAAATTTCAAATTCCCTTATCGATATGGTAACTTACGAAACATACACCCATTAAATAAAGATCATACAATGATGGTGTAAATATCCATAAATTAAATTATATTACACAGTGAATACAATCATGGGTAGTACACACACCACATGCAATAAATAAGTGGTGAACAAAAGAAATCTCACAGAATTAAAAGTTAGATAAGAAACCCATTACTTTGTAATTTTTCCTTAGTAGAGGGTAGGTTTACCTCTGTATAAATTGAAACAATTGTTATTGAATTATACAATAATTATATACATTAATATGATATCATATATGATCTTTTAACATTGATTTGTTTATAATATATTAGTATTATCGTCATTTTGAGTGTTAATAGATTCATTTTCCTTTATATTATTTGTTATGTGTGCCATATCTGTTATGGATGGGATATATAT
>CAUJRU010002015.1:0-97950 GCA_963277665.1 Viscum album
GGTTGTGTCTTACCGAACAATAATATTATTTTGATATTATTATTTAATATGGAATCTAATCTCTGGAAATCAAATTGGAGGGTGTGAATATGAATAAAAATATTTTTTTACACATGTTTATAAAATTTTTCTACATTCATCCAGTAAATTTTATAGGTTTAAAATAGGAACAAATCCAATCCTAAGCATTAAAAGTTGTATATTTTTAAAAGGTAGTTTTAACACCTTTTAATGGAACTCCTATTTTAAATCTAATTTTTTTTCAATTTTTTAATTTTTATATGTCAAAATATACATCAATTTTAAAATTGGAACATCAAAATTATCTTGGGGTGAATTTTTGGTATTTTTCTATGTAGTTTCATTTTTTTGATGAAAAGGAAAAAATTCTCCACTTTAATTGAAAATTTCCTTTTTTGTTTAAATAAATATTAGTGTTAAAATATATTTTAAAGTTGTCACAATAGACCAATTATATAACTATTGATAAAATATACGCCATTGAAATTATTTTTATATTTAATTTATATATAATTACATAATTTACTTTTGAACATTTTCACTTTAAAAACTTGATTTCTCGTCACGTATGCAAGATTAGTCTGAAATTTTATTTTTCCACCTCTATGAATTGAATTTGGAAAAATGGACCTACATTATCAATATAATAATTAGAGTCTAATTATATCTACTTAGTTTTTTACAAAAAAAATTAAGGAATGTGATTAAAATTAATTACAATGATTAAGATATAATTAAGCTTCACAAGGGACTAAACGTTAAACTTGAGGGCCAAAATGACCAGGAAACTTGTCCAAAGACCATTGGATTCTAATAGTTTGACTATATACCACTTGGTTGTTATTTTATGAGTTTTTGGGATACATTTTCATAAAATTGACACATATAATAAGTAAATTAAGGGAAAATACAAAAAAAGAACCTTTCTTACCTTTAACATTTATAAAGCTCTACAGTATGGAAGAAACTACACAATTTCAAATATAAAATTATTTTTAAAGTTAAATGAGTTATTTTTTTAATTTTAATTTAAATTTAATTTTTAGATATGATATAACTAAATTAAAATATTAAAATGTAAACACATGTATTATTTAGTTAAAAATTAAAAAAATAAATTATGTTAAAAACATTAAAAGGAAATTAAATTTAATGAATTACTATTTTAAATTATTTTACAGATGAATATATCATGTTACATAGGTGTGAAAATATTATATTTGAATTATATCAATGTTTTGATATTTTTAAACTAATATTAATTTAATAATTTCAAAATTGATGTTAATGGTATTTTATAATAAATGATATTTTAAAAAATAATTAAAATTACAAAAAAAATTCTGAAAATTGATTTATAAATGTTAATAAATATAAAATATGGTATATTATTGACCAATTAATATTTTATAATTAAAATATTGACCTATAAATAGTAAAAACATTGTTAGCATGGTTTGGGTTAAAGTAGTGTTTTTGCACGTTATATGCGCTTGTTTTCCAATTATTTTCCCACACACAAAGGATTTATATTTTGTAAATTAGATATCATATTTATAATTAATTAGGAATATTTTTTTTAATAATTATTAGTTATACTTAGTATTAATTTTTATATTTTGTACAATAGGAAACTAGTTACTTTAATAAAAACTATAATGAAAAAATATTGAAACTTAAAGACTAAGGAACAAAATAATAAAAATGATTTTTGATTTTTGTTTTGTGAGTGTTTATCTACCATAAGTCCCATTTAATATATTTTTTGTCCATTTTTAAGCACTTGAGGTAAGGTAGACATCCAAATAGTGTTTACCATTTATGATTTAAGAAAATTCCACTCCCCCACCACAATAAAAGGCATTAACCCTCCCCCATTCCATCACACCTATCATGCCCATTTTCTTGTACAACCACTGCCCAAATAAGATCTAAAAATATATCCCATCACCCTATATTCTTAAAAATTGTAATAAATATAACCAGAAAGTACTTTACTACAAACCAAAAGGATTTACCCAAATAACTGGTAACTTTCATCGACAAGCATTTTTTCATTTCTTACATATCTACTCAATCAATTTATTATTATTCGATGATTTTATAAAAACATAAGCATCCTAAATATACATAGATGTTTTTATATTATGGTCTATATTTAAACTAACACACAATTATATAAAATGGGTAATATAATTACCGTTCATATACAATGAACTACTGCATCATATAACGATTTAGTTCATTTTATCCTTTAACGCATATCATGGTTGATAATTATGATAAAAAAATATTTTTATATGATATATATATTATATTAATTAATTATTAATACTTATAAGATTTTTATATAAAACTTAACTTCATGCATTCTATTTGGGGTAAATAGGATAACATAGTTTGTGGACATGTGGACCTCTGCCACCTCAATGCAATGTGATAAGTTCACACATTTCTGGGAATGTACTAAGAATTGGCTTAATAAAAACAAATTCCACATAAATGAAGTATATATGACATTAATTACATAATTACCTTTTTGTAAAAATAATATATCATTTTCATTATTAACATTTCACGCACTGAGAAAGTGATAAAATTGTTCATGGATGCGTGGACTACCACCTCATCATCAACGTGATGTGATTATTTTTACATCAAATGAATTATATATGTAAGAATATATTAATAAATAATCTGGTATTCATGATATAAAAATAATTCTAGATAGATAAATGTTACTTACCTTCTTTCAAACTATCATTGAAAAATTGGAACGTTACTCATGCGTTTGTATAGCATATCATCTCTATGATTGTAATGTTGGTTAATTCTTCATAGGAATCATTCATGAATGTTTTTAAAATTATAATTTATTTATAAATATTATAAATATTTCATGATTATTATTCTATATATGTTTTTATAATGACCTCATTGACCAAAGTTGACCTATCAAAGTCAGTTTTGAGACATAAGCTGGATGTGGTCAAATCATCTGACATAAACATTATTGGTTAATTAAATTTATATAACTTGTTTATATGTAAAATAAAATTAATAAAAGCATGGAAATGTTTCTTATAAAATTATATAATTAAAATAATTTTATTATTTAGGAATATTGAGAACAAGCATGAAAAATACGTCTCTAGGTAAGGGATTTCATCTAAATTTCAATTCGTTGAGGAATATAGTATTGTTATGCACTGAGATTATTTTATATTATTTATATACTTCCCATTTTGATATTTTATGTCATGAATTATTTTATATTCATGTTATTAAAATTTTTCATTTGATGATTATTACCTTTATGGTTTTCAATTTAGAAGTTACCCCAGTTATAATGGGATTTCTAGTCTCACTATTATTTCTACGAGACTTTTTCAACATTCACCACTTATTTCTATTGTATGGTTTATCTACTTCCCATGAATGTATTTTATGATTATTATCCTTAAATTTATATGGTTTTACATATCCTTTTTATGATCTCTACTTCAGGGGGTTTATGTTTTTTGAAGTTACTAATGCGGTAATGGACTTTTGTCACAATTTTCCTTCTTTGAGGCATTTGTTATGTTATACATCTATCTAATTTTATGAGTTGAATATACTTATCCTTTGATATGTTATATCTTGAATAAAATTATTATCATGATATTATATGTTTCTATTATTTTTACTCCATTAATTTTATTATTGTTTCAAAGTGGTATGGGACACTTTGGAATGTTTAAAGAGTATTTTCCTCAAGAACGATTTAAGGATCCTTTAACAGTATTTAAATTCATCAATTTCAAAAATACATTTTGTTATATATCCTACACTAGAGATATTTTGTATTGATACGATCCCCATTTATTCTTGGCATGGAATATGTTTGTTTCAAGGTGATTGTTATTAATCCCATTTCATTTCCATGGGTTAATCATATTTCAAAGATATTTTTATTTAACCCATTTTTATAGGGGTTAATCATGTTTCAAATATATTTTTATTTAAATAATTTCCTTTACATGGGTTAATAATGTTTTATAGAGATTATTTTGGAACACATTTCCTTTTTATGGGTTAATCAGGTTTCAAATAGATTGTGATTTATCCCATTTCTTTTCCAAGGGATAATCAATTTTCAATGTGATTTTTATGGAACCCTTATTATTTCCATGAGTTAACCATATTTTAAAGAGATTTTCATGGAACCCATTTCCTTTACATGAGTTAATAATATTTTGAAAATAATAAAGGTTGTTTTAATTAGTTTTGATGAATTCTCTATGTATTTTGTTCTTGGACATTGTGAATGATAGGTACACCTAGATAATGACACGTGAGCCTGTTATAGCTTATATGATGGGTGTTCCCAGATAGCACTCTGATGCATTGGTTTATCTAAATATTCAATTTTTCAATATTTTTTATTCAATTTATAAGGGTTATGTAACGGTTTAATGAGATGATTTTCCAATATACCAACATGTTTTCTTTATGATTTTTATGAGTTCATAATGCTTCTCATAATCGAGATTGATATCGTGGGGTTTTTTTATTAGTTTGTATGAATATTACCATTTTCATGTCTTTATATTTGATGGTCTAGGTATTCATGGTTATGAGTTCTTTTATGATTTGATCATTCCATTTGATTAAGTCATTATTACCTTATGCACTCTTATGATTATTGATGAAATTTAATTATTAATGCTTATGTTTACCCTTACTGAGCATATGAGGTCACCCTTTTCTATTTCCTTTTCCCTAGGTTTTAAAGAATGATGTTGAGTAATTTATTTCTATAAATTATTTGATAAGTATGATAATGATGACCTTTTTAAACTATGAAAAGATGGGTTAAATGGAAGAAATGTTCTTTTGATGACTAATGAGTCCAAGTAGATATTAGTTATTTATGAAAGAGTTCGTGATAATTCTATAAAACTATAAAACTAAAGGTTCCTATGTTATGTAATTTATTGATTTTTTCTTTTTATGTTGTAAGGTTTTGATGTAAAATTTTTGGTCACAATTATCAGCATCATAATCAGAAATGTAAATTCATGGATTCCGAAATATGATCTAAGAGTTAGGGTTAGGGACTATTATATTTGTTATTAAAGGTGAGTTTACATTACTTTGGAGATTATGAGGATTTCATTTGAGGATACATTATGAGTTATTTATATCTTAGTAGGTTGAAAATCATATGTATAATCATATGATAAATTTATTAGACACCCCATTGAGGTTTCAAGTGATGAGATCTTAAAGTGATTTTTTGGAGGTGTTTTCGTGGATGAGGTATTTTTAAGCCCTAGGATAAAAATGAAGTTTTTTTAGGGAGGAATAAGTTTTCATGTTTAAATAAAAAAGGTACAACCTGTATACTCAGTGAAAACATATCACATCCGGCTAGGTGGTGGGGATTGAATTCATGACCGAAGGATGATAAGGGTTTCATGTACTACCACGGGCATACATGATATATGAGTTAATATAACATTTTTGTAAGGTAAATATTATGTTAATTTGGAAAAAATATGGTATTTTATTTTATTAATAATGGTTTATTTATCTTTTAAGAATAAAAGATCAAATCTTTCGAATATTTGAGTTCTAAATCTGTTCATGAATTGAATGAATAATCTTAAGGATAGTTTTTATCGAAAAATTTATATTCAAATTTGGGTATTATTTTTTAATATTAGTTTATCATATGATGGTTTATTCACTTTAGGAATTCTCATACCATGTTCTAACCATTTTTGTTTTAGTTAATTTCTAATGGAAGGTGGAATAGATTTACTATCCCTTTTATGTTTATGTGGCCTTTAAAAGTTTTTAGTGATTTTTGAGTTACAAATTCATCTTGAATATGAATTATTGGGATAAAAAGATGATATTTTGGTGGAAAGTATCTAAATTATGAAATTATAATTATAAATTAAGTATATTTTATTTTTTTCTATTGATATAGATGGTAGGAGAATTATTTAACTCCAGGATAAGGCTCTTGAAACATAAATTATTATCCTAGTGCATTCAATTATGATGAACTGATGGTATTTTTGATCATTATAGATTTATTTTTTTAGACCCTTAAAAGTACATTTTTCATCCACTTCTTTATGATCAATGAGCTCAATTACCCTCTATAATTATTTACACTTTTAATCTATTCCCACCCATGTTCTCCCATGGTGGAATCATAGTAATGCGTAACATTTGGAGACCTATATGTCTTAGAATTTCCCATTTTAAGATTATGTTTGTTAAATCTTTTTATGTTGTTGGTTTCAATACAGGAATACTATAAATTACAATCATTTGATATCCAAAATTAATTTTGAGGGAAAAATTAATTTTAAGGGGGGGGGGCAGGATGTAACATCTCATGATTTTATGAAATATTTTATTTTAATTTAATTCAAATTCTTTAATAGATTATTTTACATGAAATATATTTTTTAAATTTCATCATAAATAACACCATGTTTATCTTGTATTTCATGAGACATTGAGTCCATTTGATAACTTGTGATACACACAAGATTGAGTCTTACTAAACAATAATATACTATTGATATTATTATTTAATATGGATGTTATTACAAGGAAATAATATTGGAGGGAGTGAATATGACTAACTATAATTTTTTTACAAATGTTTATAAAATGTCTTTACATTCATGCAATAAATTTTATATGATTATAATAAGAATAACTCCAATTGTAAGCAAAAAAAAAAACTGTATGTTTTAGAAAGGTATTTTTACCTCCTTTTAATGGTACACCTATTTTATATCTAAATTTTCACACATTAATAATTTTTATATGTCAAAATAAACATCATTTTTGAAATAATATCATGAAAATTATCTTAGGGTGATTTTTTGTACTTCTTTGAGAGGTTTCATTTTTTTAATGAATAGTGAAAATATTGTATTTTAGTTGAAAAGGTCATTTTTGTTTAAATAAGTATTATTGTTAAATAATATTTTAAAATTTTCACTGTAGATCAATTATATATCTATTACTCTAATTTAGGTAATTGGAATAATTTTTAAATTTAATTTAGATATAAAAACTTGATGAACTTTTGAACATTTTGACTTTGAAAACCGGCTTTCTCACCACATTTGTGTGATTAGATTTAAATATAAATTTTAAACTTCTATGAATTTAATTTGGAAAAAAGGATATATATGATTTTAATAAGTATAATACTTCTAATTATATCATCTTATAATTTGACCAAAAATATTAGTTAAATTAATTTAAAGTAATTACCGAGAATAAGGTAAAATTAAGCTTAAAAAGAGACAAAACCATAAAATTAGGGGCCAAAATCACCTATAAACTTGTTAATATCCCATTTGATGCAAATCTTTCGTCCATATCCCATTTTTTTATAATTTTATGAGTTATTGGGACACATGTTTATGAAGGTGACCCATATAACAAGTTAAGTAAGGAAAAAGATAAAAAATGAACATTCCTTACTTTTAACATTTATTAAGATTTAGAGTAAGGAATAGGCCACATAGTTTTGGTTATAAACATTGTTAGGAATGTTAAATGAGTTTTTTATCATGTTAATTTAAATTTTCTTTTTATATATGATATAGTTTTCTGATGCGTTTGTCGGGGTGCACCGCCGCATGTGTTATAGTCTGTTATCATTGCATTATTACCCCAAATTCCCACTTTCCAAAGGATGGAGGACTTCATCACATTCTCCGCGATATATGCTCCTTGATCAAAATAGGTTGATGTAATTTCTATTCTTCCTTACAAGAGTTTATTCTTGGAACTTGTATCATTGTCCTAGTCTCCCCCATAGATTAATATGTGTTTTAGAAACTCATTTTGGTTCCATCTCTTTGTGGACTCTAGTCAATTATGATGCCTCTATATGGAAATTTCCTGGGTTCTTGATAGGGATGAAACATCTGGTTAGGGTATTGGTTGCATTGGGCGTCACTATATTTTCTAGATTTTGGAACCGTAATAACCTGTATTCTTCCTCATAATAGGGCATCTCATGGGTGCAGAACAAGATGAATCCTGTGGAGATCATAGGGTATCTGATGATAACGACACATCTTCCAAGTTTTTCCTCATTCATCCCATGTTTAAAATGAGGTATCAATGTAACTAGTCACATTCTTAACATCATGTAGATATGAATAATGGATTGATTATAGTTCCTTATATGGAGGATCAAATATCTATATGAGGGAGCATCTAGAAGATTTACTGATGGTGGGATCAGGACACCCTATGGAGGAGGATCCTAGATGGTTATCCCATAAAGGGAAGGAGTCACACCATGAAGGGGTATGTCCCCAAGAGGGAGGAACCAATGGTTACTAGATAGATGGATCAGAATTCTGTATGAGAGAGGACATGATGTGGTATGCCCCAGGAAGGGAAGATTTCACACCATTATGGGGTGTGTACCTAGGAGGTTGGAACCAAGGTTTACCATTGGATAATATTTAAACTCAATAAAGCATCCAGAAAACTGTATTTAGGAAATAGGGATCAAAACCCATGTTGTTTGAGGGATGGTGTGGGGATTGTGCATGGGACATTCCTTTCACAAGAGAATTACTCTTGGTTGGAATGTTTTGATTGTGTATGGATTATGCATGGGAGCTACCTAGGTACTACTAGGAGAAGTGATGATGTGGTTGGGGATTACATGGAATAACAACTCCAATGGATGGCATGATCTCATTGGGTGGTGGAAGTGTAGGTAAAATTAGGATGGATGTGGATAATATTTTGGGTGGAGTGGATAGAATTGAAGGACTGTTAGGGGAGTTGGGCATGAACCTCAGGGATGCTTCCTACATATCCTAGTTATTTAGAAATCAAGTTTCACATAGTTCTGGAAGGATAAGTAGGGATTATACCTAAGAAGTAGTCCCATTTAAGTGGATTATATTGTTGGGGCTTATGCATAGAAGCTACCCATATAGAGACCTTATATGTTTGGGGCTTACGAATGGAAGGTGACTATCAGGAGAAGAAGAATGGGGATTTTTCCAAGGGTTATCCCATGGGGATTGGATTGATGTTATAGAAGCTACTAACCACCAATCACACATGAGTCATGCTCGGTGGTAGAAACAAGATGATGAAGTAGACCTAACTGCCATGGCCTGAAAGATGCATCGATGAAAGATGATGCATGGCTTACTCATAGGAGCCGCCCAATGAGGATGTCATTATGTAAAAGGAGGATATCATTACATGTGAGGAAGATCAGATTCCATTTTCTTCATACATAGACCATCCTATCAATGTTGTGTTTGGGATTATATGTTAAAACTACATGTGGTGCACAAGGAGAAAAATACCAAAGGGATAGAAAAGGAGTGTGATTTTGTGACCATCCCTTATCTTAATCAGTGGATGATGGGTATAATAGGAGAAAAGGTGTTTTCATCCATGAGAAAGGCTAGGGGATTACTCCTGGATGGATTCCTTGGAAGTTTTAATTCCTTGTGAGGAGGGTGCAGAGGATGTCATTCTGTGTCAGACTAATACAGGGCATCCTGCATTCTCTGCATAGGGAGTGCCGATAGTTTAGCATTATGTTTTGGTGAAAATTTGTAACACCCCAAACATCCACAGTACGTTTCCCTTTGAATAATACAATAGCTTGCATTGTATACATCTTCTAGATTCTTACACACCATGACCAATCAAACTAGCCGTTATGAATAGTAATACCCACTTTTTGAAATTTTATAAATTTTATCTTCCAAAATGGAATTTATTTTTGGATTTGGAATATCGAAATTAGCCTAGGGTAAAATTTTGGTATTTTTCTGAAATCTTTCATATTTTGATGAATAGTGAATATTACAAAATTTTAATTAAAAACAACTTTTTTAATAGAAATAATTAATTGGGATAAATTATGAATTTGAGTGGTTTTAAAGTATATTTAGAATATATTTTTACCATTTAATAAAATTTTTTCATTGGGCATAATTTCACTTTTAAACCAAACATAAACAAGTATCAATCTTTTGATAGTTATTATTTCCTAAAAACACGTTTTTTGTTTTGATAGTGGGAATTAATTTTAAATTAATTTCTGCCACTTCTGTGTTTTGATTTTATAGAAATGGATTCCATATTTAGAATCATGAGGTCCAAATTGTGTAAATAGGTAACTTTTATTTTTAGACATTTTGATTAATTACTTCGGTAAATATTTTATTTACCATGGTTAAAGGGTAAATCCAGTAAATAAGGGTAAAAAATAATATTATAATAATAATAAATTACCATTAAACGTGTCCTAACCATATTGGATGATACATTTATGACCATGGGCAAATTTTGGTCGGTTTTGGGACCCCATGGATCCACATGTAAGTGATAATGACACTTTATATTAATTAAGTTAAAGTAAATACAAAAATGACATAAGCATATATCTTTTAGAAAAAATTTTTACATAAGGTTATAAATGTTATATTTTTGAATATAAATATTCATTAGAAATATAAAATGATTTAAAACATCATGAAATTTTTTTTATAGTTTTTATACATCTAATAAACTAAATTATTTATGACACAATAATGATGTAGTGTTTACCTCATTAATAAATTATTTAAATAAATAAGATTATAAAGACTAAAATAATACACAAAACCAGTCCAATTATTATTGGATGATATCATTTCGATCATGAGTCATCTTATCTTCATCTTTAATGAGTTTTGGACCTTTATAAAGAGAATATAATTATATAATAAAATAATATTTTCAATCCTTCCTAAAGAGCCCCTCCTCCCCCTTATAAAAGGAGATCACTTCTAACCAATTTATCAAAACTATAAATCATTTTGGCTCGTCCAACCTCTGACAAATTAAGTTACCTACATACCTATCATCCTATTAGAAGCCATAACTTAGGTAGAAGGCACTTCAAGAGTCCTTTTTGGTTCTAACCAAAGGGAGTTACCCAAATTAAAGGTAACGATTTCTCTTAGCTTATTTTATTTTATTTTACTTCTGCAACCCCTAAACTCTTATTATTATTTTATATTGGAACAACAACAGTACAATCAATTTACTAGGATATTTGTATGAGATGTATTCGTACTACACTTACACACACATCCATCTAATGGGTGATGAACATAATGTTTCTGTGGATGGCAACCAAACGCCTCACGAAATGATGATTGTTCAATTATCTCCTACCACCTCTCATGGTGGCCATTATGATGGAATTGCAATTAAATATGATATTTATGATATTTATTTTATATATAATCTTCTGTAATTCCATTTTATATCATACCATTATTCGTTTCATGTTATATATATATACGATAATTTCATTTGGGAAGTGCGGACTACCGCCACCTCAAAGTGATATGAATCATTCATACAATACATGGAACATTTAAAGGATGATGTTAATGAACATAAGTAACATATATAAGATATTATATTATACTTTAATAATAATATACCTATGTATTATTTAGTTTTTATTACTTTTAAAATGAAAAAAGAAATGGAAGTAGCGTTCGTGCGTACGTACGGACTACCATCTCCACGAACGCGATGAGATTCATTCCCCATCGTATCCATTCAAGTATAATTCTGATATTATGATTAAAAATAGTTTTTAAGGATTTGATATTATTCTGGATATGAATAAAATACAACCTATCCATAACAAACAAAACTTACGTAACAAAGAATATGAAGGAAAATGAATCAGTTAACACCCGAAACGATGATAATACTAAAATATTATTAACAAAAAAATATTAAAAGATCATATATGATATCATATTTATATATATGATTCATTTATATTTTAATAACAACTATTTAACTATTATACAGGAGGTTAACCTACCCACGACCAAGGAAAAGTACAAGGTAAGGGTTTATTTCACAATCTCTTCATTACCCGAGGTTGTTTATATGTAATTATCTACTGGGACCTCTTTATCATCCACATCCATGTTTCGTAAAAATGTATTTCAAATCATTCTTACTATTTTACAGACTATGTGTTAAAGTCATTTATACCCTTATTTGACTTTTTATAAGATGTTTATAAGGGAATCTTTCCATCGTTTTCAAAACAAGGTCATTTTAATCCTTTTCGACATAATTAAGGTAAGAATGTCTTTTTTTAACTTATACGGAATGTACAGATATTTTCCGCCATTATAAAATCCTCGAATCTTACCTTAAAAGATTTTAAGGAAATTTTCAAATTAAATTTTTTATTTTATAATTATGTGACTTTTATATGATTTCAAAAAAGATATATTTCTCTCAAATAATTTTGATTTCATCTATGTCAACATCCTTTGATAGATTTTAAGCTTATTTGAAGTTGATTTATTATGATACATAACTTCCATATTGTATTCAAGGATTTGTGATATTTTTTACTATGGATGTGTTATTTTTATACTATTCATTATTTATGAAAAAAGTGTTTACATTTTGTATGCTAGTTTTAATACGAATGTTTATGTTATGTTTAAACCTGTTCATATGAAGATTAAATTGGACTTAATAAGTGACAAGTAGAGCCCTCTATAGCTCCTCGATACATTGGTAGGTCTCATAAGACAAACTAGTGTCTTGGAACAAGGCCTTGACAAAATCTTATTTGTAGTCTTGGCACAAGGCCTTGACAATGTGGTTATGATATTATGGAATTATGCATTCCATCCTTATGAAAGTGGTTATTGATATTGCATGTGATTATTCGACTAATAGAATATATATGTGAATAAGTAAATGCCATTATTTCATTTTTTCTTTGCCATATTATGCTGAAGTTTATGTTTAAAAGGCATTTGTTTTAGTTACACATTGCCTTAAATGTTTATGCTTATTTATGAAAGTTTCTACTATATTGTTATCCTTACTAAGCATCTGAGCTCACCACTTTCAAAGTTTTATTTTTCCCCAAGATGTGAAAAAGTATTTTATGAATGACCTGTATGGACAATATGAGGGGATATGAAGACAAGATGTTGTTGTTGTTTTTCATGTTATGATGTAATGTAAACTTTATGAATGTATCTAGTGATTCCAAGGCTACTAAACTACTTGGTCTTTCGATATTTGGTCTTTTGTGATCATGCCAATGATACGTAATAATGCACCGACTCTGGGTAACTGGGGTCAGAGCATTACAGTTGGTATTAGAGGGAGGTTTAATACAAACCATGGAAGCTAGATTTAGATAAACTCTAATTAGAGCACATAGACCTAAGATGGACTTTGAGGATTAGTATAGATGAATTTCCAAGAACTTTAGTATTGTAAATATTTTGTGAGTTTTCCAAGAAATACATACTTTTATAGATACGAGTAGGTAGAGGCGGCTCTGGCATAGATGTACCTTGGGGTAAAACCTAGAAACACTGTTTTGAGCCAGAATCAAACGGGAACTAGTGCACGACAATAGGCTTTGCTACACTCTTGGTTACGACACTCCCGGGGGATTTGCTTAGGATAATTCTCATTTTATTTACAGACCATTATGAAGGGTTTATGAGTATATAGTTCCTTAAAGAAAACATTTTTTTATGATTATGGATTATATCCATAAAAAGTTCAATTTATGTTAAGTGTTTTACAAGTAAGGAATTATGTATTTCGATTCGTAAACTGATCTAGTTTATGACATTTTTTAAGAATGTTACCTAGTGGAAGAAATAGAAACTGTATCAATGCACACACTCCATTTAGGGATTTCCCTCCTGCACAAGATAATTATAGTGGAGCTAGTGATGTAACTGGTGCTGATCAGCTAATCACCATTCTGGGACAACTCACTCAGGCTATGAATAATAACCTTACCTGTATGAAGCACCCAGATCCACAACATGGAGGATCAATGTTACATCACTTCATGAGGCATCAACCACTGAAATTCAATGGTAGTAAAAATCCCTTAGTAGTTGATCAATGGATAAATTCCTCAGAGAAAATAATTCATACCTTGGGGAGTAGTGAAAGGGAAAAAGTTATCATGGAAGTTTACTGCCTCACTAGAGATGCTGATCAATGGTGGTCATTGATTCAAAAAATGAAAAAAGATGATGAAGTATCAAATATGGAATGGAGGGCGTTCAAATATATTTTCCTAGAAAAATACTTTCCTCGTGACCATCGAGCATATATGGAAAGAAAATTTCTGAGTCTGAGACAAAAGGAGGACATGAATGTTGCAAAGTATGAGGATAACATTATAAGGTTAGCAAGGCATGCTGCAGATTATATACATAACCCCCGAAGTAAGATCAACCATTTCTTTGATGGGTTAAAACCATTTCTCTGTCGAGAATTGGTCTCACAATCCTTCTCGTCATACGAAGATATTGTCTCGTGTGGTATCAAGATAGAAATTAATTCTCTAAGTCTTACGACTTTAAAGAAAAGCAAGAGAAGAAGAGAACTACTGATTAATCTAGGAATGGAAATAAGGGGAAGAAGGGAAAAGTTGAATATCCATCCTGCAGTAAATGTGGGAAGAAACACCCTAGTACTTGCTCGAAGGGAATGAGAGTCTGTTACAAGTGTGGTGAAAAAGTCCACCAAGCTCGTGATTGAAAGAGGAATAAAGAAGCTATCAATATTCAATGCTACAATTGTAGGGAGACGGGACATTATGTAAATGAATTTCCAAATCATCAGGGGAACTTACCTTAGAAAAGGCCAAGGGATCAAGGCCAATCTTATGCTATCACTACTACTGAGGTTGAAGCTCCAAAAGAAATGTTGGCTGGTAATTTAATGGTTTTCTCAAGTTTAGAAAATGAATTATTTGATTCTGGATCATCGCATTGTTTCATATCTTCCCAGTTTGCTAAGAAAATTAGATATTTCCAATTTGATTTAACATGGAAGTTGTCAGTCAAAACTCCTAATGGAAGTATCATTGCAATAATGTTTTGTGAATCAGTCCCCATTAGAGCATATAAATTTTCTTTATCTGCTGATCTTATCGTCATACCTATGGTTGAGTTTGATATAATCCTTGGAATGGATTGGATTTCGGACTATGATGCAAATATTTATTGTAAGAAGAAGGAAGTTACGAGTTTTGATAACGATGATAAGGAACACCTTATCATTATAGCAGAATCATCCCCACCTAATTCTTATCTAGATCCACCCCCAGTAGCTCAACTAAATTCAATTATTGGGGGGGAAGAGAATTAAATGATTATGGGTGAGGAAATTAATGTTCAAATAGAGGATGTACCCATTGTGGGAGAATACGTTGATCTTTTTCCAGAGGATTTACCTGGACATCCTCTAGAATGATAAATTGAGTTTTCCATTGATTTAATTCATGGTTTAAGGCCCATATCAAAGACCCCATATAGAATGGACACTGCAGAATTAGTTGAACTAAAGAAACAACTAGAGGAATTGAGTAATAAAGGAAATATTCACCCTAGTGTTTCTCCATGGGGAGCCACTATCCTTTTTGTTAAGAAGAAAGATGGATTTATGAGGTTATGTATCGACTACAGTGAAATCAATGCTATAATAGTAAAGAACAAGTATCCCCTACCTCGCATTGATGATTTATTTGACAAACTACATAGAGCACAATACTTTTCAAAGATTGACCTTCGATCTGGATACCATCAGTTGTGTGTGAAGAAGGAAGAAATTCCGAAGACATCATTTCAAACCAGGTACGAGCATTAAAAGTTTACAGTAATGCCTTTTGGGCTGACTAATGCACCCTCTATTTTTATAGATCTATTGAATAGAGTTTTCAAGGAATATCTTGATGATTTTTTAGTGGTATTTATTGATGATATATTTTTTATATTCAAAAAGCTATGAAGATCATGATAATAACTTGTGCATTATCCTAATAATTCTTAGAAGACATGAATTATATGGGAAGTTTAGCAAGTGTGTATTCTGGCATCCGGAGATTTCTTTTATTGGCTATATTGTCTATAAGGGTGGAATTTCCATTGATACTTCTAAGACCAAGGTAATCCAAGAATTTCCAGCACTGACGAGTATAACTAAGGTATGTAGTTTTATTGGTTTAACAGGTATTTATTGGCGTTTCATCCAGAATGTTTCCCGATTGGCTAACCCATTAACAAAGCTCACATGAAAAAGGGGTTAAATTTGTTTGAACAAAAGAGTGTGAAGAATGTTTTGAATAATTGAAGAAAAGATTAATCAATTCTTCTATATTGACTCTACCTTCAAGGAATGATGGGTTCGTTATTTAAAGTGATGCATCGAAGAAAGGAATTGGTTGTGTCCTTATGCATAATGATATGGTTATTGCCTATGCATCACGACATCAAAAAATTAATGAGAAAAACTATCCTACTCATGATATTCAGTTAGCAGCTGTAATATTTGCTTTGAAGATTCGGAGACACTATCTCTATTGTGAAAAATGTGAAATTTATACTGATCACAAGATTTTGAAGTATATTTTCTCACAGAAAGAGGTCAATATGAGGCAAAAAAGATGGCTTGAACTACTCAAGGATTATGATTGCATGATACACTACCACCCGGGGAAGGCAAATAAAGTGGCAGATGCTTTGAACAGAAAGGATCATGGAGTATTGAACAAAATGAGAGTTGAAAGAGATCCTGTTTTCATGGATCTAGTAAATATGGATATAGGAATCACCATGGAAGGTGAAACATCAATACTTTTTCAAATGGTTTCCAAACCATATTTACTAAAAATGATAAAGAGTTCTCAGGCCGATGATGAAGATTTTAAAAATAAGATTAAATCAGTGAATGATGGGAGATTGATTGACTTTGTGTATGAAGATGGAATTTTGAAATTTGGGAAGAGACATTGTCTTCCTGATATACCTGATCTAAAAAGGGAATTGTTGAATGATGTTCTTAGTTCCAATTTCTCTATACACCCTGGGAGCACCAAAATGTATAGAGATTTGAAGGAATTTTTTTTGTGGGACCACATGAAGAGGGAGATTTCTGATTTTTTGTCAAGATGTATGGTTTGTCAACAAGTGAAATCTAGAAGGCAAAAGCTTGGTGGAGTAATGAAACCTCTTCCCATACCTGAGTTGAAATGGGATAATATCATGATGGACTTTGTCATGGGAATACCAAAGACTCTTAGAAGGAATGATGCAATATGGGTCATTGTTTATTGTCTTACTAAGTCAGCACATTTTCTTTCTATAAGGGGGATTTACCACTCAAACGTCTAGAAAGACTATATATTAATAAAGTTTTTAGACTTTATGGAGTACCCCTATCGATTGTTTCTAATTGTGATCCCCGTTTTACATCAAGATTCGGGAAAAGTCTTCAGAAAGCCCTGGATACTGAACTTCATTTGAGCACTGCTTACCACCCCCAAACTGATAGATAATTAGAACATATTATTCAAACCTTAGAAGACATGTTGAGATCTTTCTCACTCAACTTTCAGGGTATGTGGGATCAATATTTACCTATGGTAGAATTTTCCTATAACAATTACTTCCATTCAAGTATTTGGATGACACCATATGAAGCGTTATACGGAAAGAGATGTCACACCCCAACCTGTTGGGATGATGTTTGTGAAAGAAAACTTGTAGGCCCAGAACTTGTGGAGGAAATGATGGAAAAGGTGAAGGTAATCCAAACCCACATCAAAGCAGCTCGAAGTAGGCAGAAGAGCTATGCTGACAACCGATGGAAGAATTTGGAATTTCAGGTAGGAGATCATGTTTTCTTAAAGATATCTTCATGGAAGGGAGTTATACGTTTTTGTAAGAAAGGTAAATTGAGTCCCAGGTACATCAGACCTTTCGAAATTCTAGAATGAAATGGGGTTGTAGCTTATTGTTTGGAAATGCCGCCAAATCTCTCCAGAGTTCACGATGTGTTCCACGTATCACTTTTAAGAAAATAAATGTCTGACCCAACGCATGTACTCACTTATGAAGAAGTAGAACTAGAACCCGATCTGTCTTATTGCGAAGAGCCTATCAGGATTCTTGATACCAGAAAACAAGTGTTGAGAAACTGGACTACTCGCCTGATAAAAGTTCTATAGAGAAACCATAAGATGGAAGAGGTAACGTGGGAACCCGAGGAACTTATGATGAAGAACCACCCGAGTCTTTTTATGCAGTAATATTCTAGAAATTTCAAGGAAACAATTATTTGAAGGATGGGAGAATGTAACACCCCAAGCTTCCATGGTACGTTTCCCTTTGAATAATTCAATAGCTTGCATTGTACGCAACTCCGAGATTCTAACACATCATGACCAATCAAACTAGCCATTATGAATAGTAATACCCACTTTTGAAAATTTTATAAATTTTATCTTTCAAAATGGAATTCATTTTTGGATTTGGAATATCAAAATTAGCCTTGGGTGAAATTTTGGTATTTTTCTGAAAACTTTCATATTTTGATGAATAGTGAAAAGTACTAAATTTTAATTAAAAACAACTTTTAAAAAAAAATAATTAATTGTGATAAAGTATGAATTTGAGTGGTTTTAAAGTATATTTAGAATATATTTTTACCATTTAATACAATTTTTTTAATTATACATAATTTCACATTTAAACCAGACATAAACAAGTATCAATCTTTTGAACGTTATTATTTCTTAAAAACACGCTTTTTATTTTTACAGCGGGAATTAATTTTAAATTAATTTCATCCACTTCTATGTTTTGAATTTAGAAAAATGGATTCCATATTTATAATCATTAGGTCCAAATTTTTTAAATAGGTATCATTTATTTTTATACATTTTGATTAATTACTTAGGTAAATATTTTATTTACCATGGTTAAAGGGTAAATCCGGTAAATAAGGTTAAAATAAATAATATTATAATAACAATAAATTACTATAAAACATATCCTAACCCTATTAGATGATACAAGTCCGACCATGGGCATCTTCAGGTCTATTTTGGGACCCCATGGATCCACTTGTAAGTGATAATAACACTTTATATTAATTAAGTTAAATTAAATACAAAAATGACATAAGCATATATCTTTTAGAAAAACAATTATTACATAGGGTTATATATGTTATATTTTCGACTATAAATATTAATTAGAAATATATAATGATTTCCTACATAATAGTATTTTTTGTAATTTTTATACATCTAATAAACTAAATAATTAATGACACAATAATGATGTTGTGTTTACCTCATTAATAAATGATTTAAATAAATAAGATTATATAGACTAAAATAATACCCAAAACCTGCCCAATTCTTATTGGATGATTTCATTTCGATCATGAGTCATCGTATATTAATCTTTAATGAATTATAGACCTTTAGAAACCAAATATCATTATATAATAATATAATATTTTCAATCCTTCCTAAAGTGCCCCTCCCCCCCCCCTTATAAAAGGACATCACTTCTAACCAATTCGTCACATCTATCATGCCTTTTGTCTAGTCCATCCTCTACCCAATTAATCTCCCAACATCCCTCTCCTCCTCCTAGAATCCTTACCTTTGGTAGAAGGCACTTTAAGAGTCATTTTTGGTTCTAACCAAATGAAGTTACCCAAATTAAAGGTAACAATTTCTCTTAGCTTATTTTATTTTATTTTACTTCTCCAAACCCTAAACTCTTCTTATTATTTTCTTATGAAAAAACACGAGTATACATATTATAATAGGATATTGTATTGATAATTATTCAAATTACACTTAAACACACCTTCATCTAATTGGTGATTAACATAATGTTTCTGTGGATGGCAACCAAACACCTTACGAAACGATGATTGTTCAATTATCTCCTACTACCTCTCATGGTGGAAATTATGATGGAACTGTAAGTAAATATGATATTTATGATATTTAATTTATATATAATCTTTTGTAATTCCATTTTATATCAAACCATTATTCGTTTCATGTTGTATATATATACGATAATTTCATTTGAGGAAGTATAGACTACTGCCCCCTCAAAGTGATATGACTCGTTCATACCATACATGGAACGTATAAAAGATGGTGTTAATGAACATAAGTAACATATATAAGATATTATATTATACTGTAATAATAATATACCTATGTATCATTTGGTTTTGATACCTTTTAAAATGAAAAAATAAATGGAAGTAGCGTTCGTGCGTACGGACGGACTACCGTCTCCACGAACGCGATGAGATTCATTCCCCATCGTATCCATTCAACTTTAATTCTCATTTTATGATTAGAAATTATGTTTAAGAGCCTGATATCGTTCTTGATATGAATAAGATACAACCTATCCATAACAAACACAACTTACGTAACAAAGCATATAAAGGAAAACGAATCAGTTAACACCCGAAACGATGATAATACTAAAATATTATTAACAAAGCAATATTAAAAGATCATATATGATATAATATTTATATATATGATTCTTTTATAATTTAATAACAATGATTTAACTATTATACAGGATTTTCACCTACCCTCAACCAAGGAAAAGTACAAGGTAAGGGTTTATTTCACAATCTCTTCATTACCTGAGGTTATTTATACGTAATTATCTATTGGGAACTCTTTATCATACACATCCATGTTTTTTAAAAATGTATTTCAAATCATTCTTAATATTTTACAGGCTATGGTTTAAAGTCATTTATAACCTTGTTGTACTATTTATAAGATGTTTATAAAGGAATCTTTTCGTTGTTTTCCAAACAAGTTTATTTTTAACCTTTTTGACAGAATTAAGGTAAGAATATATTTTTTTAACTTATACGGAGGGTGCGGCTATTTTCTTCCATTATAAAATTGTCGAATCTTCCCTTAAAATCTTATAAGGATATTTTCAAAACAATTGTTTTATTTTATAATTATGTGACTTTTAAATGATTTCAAAAAGGAGACATTTCTCTCAAATAGTTTTGATTTCATCTATGTCAACATCCATTGTTGGATTTTTAGCTTATTTGAAGTTGATTTATTATGATACAAAACTTCCATATTTTATTGAAGGTTTTGTAATATGTTTTACTGTGGATGTGTTATTTTTATACCATTCATGGTTTATGGATAAAGTATTGACATTTCATATGCTAGTTTTAATACGAATGTTTATGTTATGTTAAAACCTTTTCATATGAGGAATTCATTGGACTTAATAAGTGATGTGTGGAGCCTACTATAGCTCCTCAATGCATCGGTAAGTCTCATGAGACAAACTAGCGTCTTGACACAAGGTCTTGAAAAAATATTATTTGTAGACTTGGCACAAGGCCTTGACTATGTGGTTATGATAGTCTGGCATTATGAATTCCATCATTATGAAAGTGGTTATTGATATTGCATGTGATTATTGAACTAGTAGAATATCCATGTGAATAAGTAAATGGCATTACTTCATTTAATCTTTTCCATATTATGCTGAAGTTTAAGTTTAAAAGGCTTTTGTTTTAGTTACACATTGCCTTAAATGTTTATGTTTATTTATGAAAGTTTCCGCTATATTGTTATCCTTATTGAGCATCTAATCTCACCCCTTTCAATGTTTTATTTTTCCCCAGGATGTGAAGAAGTATTTTATGAATGACCTATAGGGATATTATGAGGGGATATGAACACAAGATGTTGTTGTTGTTTTTCATTTTATGATGTAATGTAAACATTATGAATATATCTAGGGATTCCAAGGCTACTAAACCTATTGGTATTTCGAGATTTGGTCCTTTTTTATCATGAAAATGATATGTAATAATGCACCGACTCTGGGTAATTGGGGTTAGGGCATTACAAAATTGGTTTTAGGAAGTGTTATGTCATGTAGCATAGATGTGAGGGGATCACTTCTCACCCATTGGGCTTACATAACCGCCACACATACACCCCTGAGAGGGTGATAACTTCAGAAATGTCATGTTAGAATGACGGGGATGAGTGGTCTCTCACGATGTCCTTTTTAGCATACCTATGATGAAAAAAGATTCATTAGAATGCCTATGATAAAAAGAAAAAGGCAAAGAAAAATCATGAGGGAAGTCTCATGAGGGACCAAAAAAGAAAAACGTGCAATAATGGAGGGATGTGCGGAAGAGGAGTGTGCATGAGAAATGGTTTTCATGAAAGGGGGGCTCGGTCATGAAGTCTTAGAGTATTGAAAACCAAAAGAGTTTTAAAGAGATCTCATAGACAAGATTAGAGTCTTTCATATAAGAGGAAGAGATGAGAATATTATTAGGGTGAACTAAGACCATGAGGTGTGTATATGATCGAAATAATGATGTAGATGCTCAATATACAAGAGGGGGGGGGGGGTGAATTGTACACTTTTCAAAATTTCCTTAAACAAAGGAAAGAGCTAAGTTTAACAAAGTTAAACAAAGAAAATTCACAACACCTCTAATACCAATTGTAAAATTCGGATAACGAAGTTATAAACTTCAAGTTCTATATACTTCCTTAAACATGAAAAGGGATTCCGAAAGTAGGTTCCAGAAATATGGATCCGGAAATTGAAACTTTAATTAAAGTTTACAAAATGAGATTCTACCTTAAAGTGTATAGAATCTTTACTATCAGAGATCTAGTAAGAAAGTATAAGAATGTTATACTTTCCTTTGTAATATAAAAAGCAGCGGAAAACAAGTAGTAAAACTACTTAGTAACAAGATATAAGTCTTTTAACCCAAAGAGATGGGTATCCAACAACCTTGGATAAAGGTCCCTTAATTTATACTTTCAAGCAAGTCTGTCATACCCACACTAGGGTAAGCCATTGATACAAATATAGGAATCTCTGTCTTACTATCCCCGTAAGCTCTAAACATCAAGGTAGTTGGAACCTTTGTCTTCCTTAGCAAGGAAGCCCTCGAGCTTTAAGGTAGTCGGCACCTCTGTCTTCCTATCCCCAGAAGCCCTCGAATGTAATCACCAACATTCGGAGTCACACGAAGCTGAGAGTTAATAAGAGCCCCTCTCTCTAGAAATCATTTCAGCAGCATTTGTGAACAATGTTGAAGAAGTTATTGTGAGCTCTTTCAAATGAGCTCCTATTTATAGGCAAGGTCGGCCTCCTTCCCAACGGTCATATTTTACTTAAAAATCGGAGGTACCTATACACATGTAACTTAACCAATGGTTAGTTTAAAACATAATAGATGACATCGTTTTATAACAAAAAAAGTTTAACAGAATGTACGACATCGTTTTAAGTTTAACTCAAAAGATCGGTTCGGAGTGTAAACAAAATTCGGAGTCTAAATAAATTCGGATTGTAGAAAACAAAGATGATCAGATTCTGTTTCGGAATGAGAATTCGTAATGAGAATTTATAATCAGAATTCGTAATGGGAATTTGTAATCATAATCCGTCATTATAATTCGTAATCAAAATTCATCACTAGAATTCGATGTCGATCTTCATGAGAGTTCGTATCCAGAATTCAGAGTAAAACTTTATCAGAGTTCGTATCCAGAATTCAGAGTTGAACTTCATTACAGTTCTCATCCAGAATTCTGAGTTGAACTTCATTATAGTTCTTATCCAGAATTTGGAGTTGAACTTCATTACAGTTCTTATCCAGAATTCGGAGTTGAACTTCATTACAGTTCTTATCCAGAATTCAGAGTTGAACTTCATTATAGTTCTCATCAAGAATTCAGAGCCTAAAATAGAATGCTTCGTATCGACGTTTTAGACAATTCCAAGAATATAGAAATGAATCCAATTTTTATACTTAAGAAAAATATAGATATAGATAATGAAAATATGATAAGAATAATTTTCCTTATAAAACAGATTTTTCTTTTAAAAGTGATTTTTCTTATAAAAGAGATTTTTCTTTTAAAAGCAATTTTCCTTAAGGATAAGGTGTTTGTGAGTTTCAAAACAAGAAGGAATGGAAAAGTCATAAGGAAAACCTTATTGACTCAACAATCCCCCCCTTTTTCTAAAGAACAAACATCCTTATGAAAAATAAAGTCAAAGTAGAAAGAAAAAAATGAAAACATTAAAGCTTATATCCTTTTGCTTATGGAGGTTGATTAATACGACTAACTCCCCCTTAGGCTTTGAAACTCTAAGGATGGTATTCTGGATTTCTAGAATGATATTTCATTAAGAAAAAGAATGTCTTCTTTAATGAAAAACTCCCCCTTGGATAAATTCTATTAGAGTTCTTTTTCTTTCTCACCCTTTGTTAAGGTTCTGTTTCTTTTATCTCCTTTGTTAAGGTTCTTTTTCCTTCTCCCCCTTTGTGATTTTCAAAAATAATTCAAGGGAATGGAACATATAACAATGTACCTGAAAAAAATTAGTAATAACAATAAAAGAGACAAGCAAGCAAGATTTTTCATTAAGTTTGAAAGATACAATAGAAAGATCAGATTTGTCTATTTGGGATCTTTTTCCTTTGACATGAGACCCTTAAGAATAGTCTTAATATTCTTCAAGTATTTATGGTCTTCTTCGGCTTGCTTCTCTAAGACAAATATTCTTGCACTTTGAGCTTCAATCTTTTCTTCCTGGGCTGCATGCTTTTCTTCCTGAGCTGCAAGATTTTCTTCCTGAGCTTTCAAAATTTGTTCTTGCTTTAACAAATTCTCTTCAAACTTAATCTGATGATCCCTTTCATACTTCCAGCTTTGAGCAACAAAATTCAACTTCCCATTCATAACTCTATCTTCTTGTATACGAGAATTCTTCTCAGCTGTCAACTTTTCTTCAAAGGACGAAGTAAGTTCATTTAGCTTCCTATATTCTATCTCAATTGCATCTTCAACATTTTCTTGGAACTCATACAAGAGCCTCATATCATCTACTATTTTCTTTGACCAACTAGTCATTTTCTTATAGGACCTTTTGTGGGCTTCATAGCCGACAATGAAGGATTTGAACTGAGCCTCTATCTCAAAAAATTTATCTATAACCATGGATACAGAGTCTGTTTTCTGATTTAAAGAATGTTGGAGCATTTGGCATCTTGAATCAATGCTTGAAAAGGTCGGAATGGAACCCACCAACTTCTTTAAATACTGAACAACGAAGTCATGTCCCAACGATGATGACTCCGAATCCGAGAGTTTTCTTGGAGAGTTTTCTTCTCCAATTTTCTCAAGCCTTCTCTTTGAAGAACCACCAACTTCTTTTCTTACTGAGCTCGAGGTATCAACAACGAGTTGCTTTACCTTGTCCTTTCTTGGAATAGATTCTTGTTCCGAAGTTCTCTGTTTGCTATCAGATACTTGAACAACATTGTCTTCATCAATAACTTCTTTTTGAGCACTATCTTTTACATCCTTTATTTGAGCAATATCATGTAGAAGTTGTTCTTCCTCTGCCTGATAGGATACTTCTTGTTCTCCTTTATCCTCATCCTTTCCTAGAGTAACTAAATTAGATGATTCAGCTTCTGATGTTCAGAGTGACAGATGTTCTGAAGGTGGCCCCTTATAATCTTCTACTTGTTTCAATAGATCTCCAGTCTCACCATTGCCTTCAGTAATTGCTTCTTCCTCTTGAACTTTCTCAAACTGCTCAACTTGTTCAACATGCTTAGCAACTACCTCCTCCGGAATGTCATAATTTCATCCTGGGGTCTCAGGTAGAGATTCCAAGGAAAAAGATCTCGAAACTAGAATGTTTTCGGAAGCCATCTCATTAAACTTTAACAACTCTTGAACCACCGCAGCTTCTGATATCTTCCTCTTGAGATTCTTTTCTTTTGCTTGTTTTTCTAATTCATCTTCTGTCCTTTCCTTCAAGGCCTTAACCTCTATAGGATCCAAGCCAAACTTAGGCTCCCCTTGCACTCTTTTTCCGTTAATTTCCCTCCACTTAGAAACTACCTCATCAGGGTAAGATTTCTTCTTCTTTGGTTTTGGAGGTGCGGAATGAACTTCTTTAGATTTAGGATCCTCTTATTCAACTGCAACTTCTTTCGACTTTCTCTTCTTCACTGGCTTAGCAGATTTAGGTTCAGTAACTTTCAGAACCGTTTCTTCTTGAACTAGCAAATCAAAAAACTCACTAGTTTTCTTGTCAAAACCAACATTCATCCTTTTAAGGGTGTCATCACTCACCAACAAAATTTTCCATACCCATGGCTTAGACTTGCAAGCCTCCTTGAAAGACTCAAGGCACTAAATTATTAATTTTTGAGATTATTGCTGGGTACATTATAATCTGAGATCTCAGATTTCCTTTCTTAACATTCTCAACAGTAATAAGAATCTGTCTCATCAAATTAAACATCCTTAGATTTATCATAAAATCTAGGATAAAGATCTCACTCTTCTTTAAGCTGTCTTTTCCACCCTTTCTCGGTACGATAAAGCCTTGTACGCATAATTCTAGAATCCAAAAATTTGTAGACAGACTAGCAATATTCGGAACCTTTTTATCTGATATTCTGAGAGTTTTTAATGCCTTTTCTTTGTTGAAACTTCCTTTAGAATCTGGTAAAACATGAGATATAAACTCAGCTTCTCCTTCATAGGTCAGCCCTACCAAGATCACTTCCTTGGTATAAGAAAGCTTATAAGTCTTGCCATAAGACTTAAATGAAAAGTTCTCCCTATTATCTTCCTTAAATAAGGATACAGTTTCATAGAACTCAAATTGTAACTCCGAAAATACTTCATCTTGGTTCCCGGGCTTAGATACAGCAACATCTTCCCATCCATTAAGCTTTATCTTCTTGGAAATAAGAGAATCATATTTATTGAAGAAATCAGGATGAACCAACCTTTCTCGGTATACCAACCATTTGGAAATCGTCTTAGAGGTTGACATGTCTTGAGAAGCTGCTTCAACAAACATTCAGATCTGAAGACTTCTGAGAAGATCGGAATTGAAAATTCTGAAGATCGGAACGGCCTTAAAACGGAGAGGCAGAGCTTCTGCATGCTGGATCTTGAAAAACTGATGTGGGACAACCATTTGGGGTCCCCTTTAAATAGTCAACGATATGACAATTCATATTCATCGGTTGATCGAAGGGTTGAAAAGAATTGAGTTCAGATCTAACGGTTGAAAACTAATTCTCAAGAAAACTTGAATCCGATCTTTTAGAGGTTTTTATTAAAACAAGAATTTAAGAAAAATATAATCCAAAAACAAAATATAATTAAATATTAGCAAGTAAAGTATGATTACTGAAACATAAGTAAGGAAATCATACCTTTCGGATTTTCTTAGAGAAATTATTCGTAATGGGAAATATTCTTCTTGAAGGGGGAAAAAATTATATATAAAAAAACTTTATTACAAAGACATAGATTGCAAAACACACTACAAAAAACTCAGTACGAAACTATCAGTACGAAAGTCTCAATACAAAAGGCTCAGTACAAAAGTATTAGTACAAAAGTATCAGTACGAAAGTCTCAGTATGAAAGTTTTAGTACGAAATATTCAGTACGAAAGATTCCATTCCAGAGGTTTTTAATAAGAAAAACTCCATTCCGGAAAATTTTAGTTCTGGAAAGTTTGAAAAAAAAACACTAACAATCAAATGTACCCCCCTATGAAAAGGAGTTTGTTACTGTTAGGAGAATTGTTGAACAAGAAGTTAATAAAGAATGATTACCATATGGTTATCATTCCTAACTTTTGTTTAATGTATTCAAATCTATCAGAAGGCAAAGATTTTGTGAAAATATCAGCAAGTTGATCTTGCATTCCAATAAACTAGAGAATGATATCTCCTTTGAGTGTGTGATCTCTAAGAAAGTGATGCCAAATATCTATGTGTTTTTCACGAGAGTGATGTGTAGGGTTCTTACATAGGGAAATGGAACTTGTGTTATCACACATAATTTGAGTTTTAGTAAAACTCATGCCATAATCTGTGAGTCTGTGTTGCATCCACAACACTTGAGCACAACAACTTCCATCTGCTACATATTCAGCTTCAGCAGTGGAAAGTGCTACAGAATGTTGCTTCTTGCAGGACCAAGAAACTAATGAATCTCCTAAGAAATGACATGTATCGGATGTAATTTTTCTATCCATTCTACATTCACCAAAGTTAGTATCTGAAAAGCTTTTTAGAAAAAAATCATTTCCAGAAGTATAAAATAATCCTAGATCCATGATTCCCTTAAGGTAGCGAAAAATTATTTTTACTGCGTTTAAGTGAGAATCCTTAGGATTGGATTGATATCTTGCACATAAGCATACTGAAAACATTAAGTCTGGTTGACTAGCTGTTAAGTAAAGTAAACTCCCTATCATACCTCTAAAAGATGTTTGATCTACTGGTTTCCCAGCTTCATCAAGATCTAAGAGTTTGATGTACCAATGGGAGTACTTATACTCTTAGTGTTGTCATAACCATACTTTTTGAGAAGATCTTTAATATACTTATGTTGAGATATATAGGTTCCTTCTGGTTTTTGAGAAATTTCATAACCAAGGAAAAAGGTTAACTCACCCATCATACAAATTTCAAACTCAGATTTCATTAGACTTGCAAAAGAGTCAGTTAAAGATTGTTGAGTTGAGCCAAATATGATGTCATCAACATAAATTTGAACAATCAAAACATTTTTCTTATCTTTATTTATAAAAAGGATAGGATCTACATTTCCCTTAACATAGTTATTTTGAAGAAAAAATCCTATTAGTCTATAAACGTTAAGAAAAGCACATTTCACATCCATTTGAAAAAGTTTGAAATTAAAGATTGCTGCAAAGGCAAGTAGAATACAGATAGATTCAAGTCTAGCTAATGGAGCATAGGTTTCTTCATAGTCTATTCCTTCTTGCTGATTATAGCCTTTAGCAACAAGTCTAGATTTATTTCTTACTATGAATCCATTTTCGTCACATTTATTTCTGAATACCCACTTTAATCCAATAACAGAAGTTTCCTTAGGTCTTTCAACCAAGGTCCAGACTTTGTTCCTTTCAAATTCATTTAGTTCATCTTGCATAGATTTGATCCAATCATCATCCCATAAAGCTTCTTTAGTGATTTTAGGTTCTAATTGGGAAAGAAATGCTAGATGTTCTACTTCATTTATTAAGGAAATTCTAGTCCTTACAGGTTGATTTACATCACCAATGATACTATCACTGGGATGATTCTTAAGAAACACCTGATTTTGGTTTTGTAAAACCTGTTCATCAATATAGGGTAGAAATTCTTCTGGGGTAAATGTTTTAGAAAAATCTTCTTGAACATTTTCCTTATCAGAAGGTTCTTCTATCAAAGGTTGACAATCAGTTTTTGAAAACACATCCAAGGATGAGGATTGGGATGGTTTAAAAACAAAAGGATCTGATTCATCAAATTTTACATGCACTGTTTCTTAAACAGTACAAGTATTTTTATTGAAAACGCTATAATCCCTAGAAGTTGTGGAATAACCCAAGAAAATTCCTTCATAAGATTTTGGTGTGAATTTATGTAAATTATCTTTAGTGTTCAGAATGAATACTTTGCAACCAAAAACCTTCAAGTAACAAAGTCTTGGTTTTCTACCATTCCATAACTCATAAGGTGTTTTATTAAGAAAAGGTCTTATCAAAACTCGATTTATAGTATAACAAGAAGTACTTACAGCTTCAGCCCAAAAGTGTTTAGCTATATAATATTCACTCAACATGGTTCTAGTTATCTCTTGATGAATTCTGTTTCTTCTTTCAACTACACCATTATGTTGAGGAGTTCTAGGTGCTGAAAAATTGTGAGTAATACCTTTTCTACTACAAAAAGTTTCAAAATCAGAATTTTGAAATTCTCCTCCATGATCACTATGAATAGTTTTCAATGGAAGGTTTTTCTCATTTTTAACATGGGCTCTAAAACATTTGAAATAAGAGAAAGCTTCAGACATATTTGCTAGAAAATAGACCCATGTAAATCTAGTGTAATCATAAACTAGAAAAAATACATAGTATTTGCCTCCAATACTTCCAGTTTGTGTTGGACCAAAAATATCCATGTGCACTAACTGTAATGCATCAGTTGTTGAGACTTCACTAATTGATTTAAAACTAGATTTATGTTGCTTTCCATATTGACAAGGATCACAAACTTTGGAAGAATCAAATATAAGCTCCGATAGATCCTTTACTAGTTTCTTCTTAGAGAGTTTACATAAGTTCCTAAGGTTACAGTGTCCTAGTATTCTATGCCATAACTAGGAGTGATCTTTCATTGCACTTAGTCAAGGTAAATCTTGGCTTCTACGGTCTTCTATGTTCAAAGTGTAAACATTATCTTGCCTATTGGCTGAGAGAATAAATTCTTCCTTGGAATTGTGTACTAAGTATTTATCATTCCTAAAATTCACAAGGTATCCTTCATCACATAACTAGATTATGCTAATGAGGTTGTGCTTAAGACCCTTAACAAAAATAACATTTGAAATCAAGGTTTTACCAAGAAGAACAATATTACCAATACCAACAATCTCTCCCTTAGCATTATCTCCGAAAGTTACCTTTCCTCCTTTCATTTTGATAATCTTTTCAAAATATATTTTGTTACCAGTCATGTGCTGGGAACAACCACTATCCATATACCACGTATTGTTGCTGGTATTTCGTTTGTTTTCATTTAATTAAGAAAAGAGTTAGACTTTCGGAATCCAATCTTGTTTGGATCTGAGATTTCTAGATAACAAAATTTTAGGAACCCACATCTTCTTAGAGAAATAGGCTTTGTGAAATCCTAGAGATTGGGTTTTGTTTAAGGAACAATTCTTTGCCCAGTGACCACCACATTGACACTTGGTACAAAATGGGGCAGTTTGAGGAATAAAATAATTGTTACTAAAAATTGGTTTTGCATGGGTATAACCAAATCCGGATTTATTTCTTAAAGGTCATTTTTGGGAATACATTTTATCAAAGTTTTCCTTACCATGGGTAAAGTTTGATAAACACCTCTTTAAGGAAAGAATTTAGGACTTGAGTTTTATAACCAAGTTTTTATCTTCAAAATCATTAGATTTAGAACTAGAGTTAGGCTCATAAACACTTTTATTAGAAATTACTTCTTCTAACTGTTTTGAAAGTTTGTTCTTCTCAGAACTTACTTCCTCAAGATTTTTTGAAATACTTTCAAAATCAGAATTTTTCATATCAAGATCTTTAGAAATATCTGATATTTCTTTCGTAAGAATATAATTCCTAGTGTTTTCCTTATCATGTTTTTTATTGAGTTTGGAATTCTCAATTCCAAGAAGTTCTGCAAACCTAGAAACTTCTTCATAAGTAGGTAAAGTATTTTCTTTATCAGAAGAAGATTCTTCATCGGATGAGTTATAATATTCTCTATTATTAGAATTTAACGAAACATTGGTCAATGATTCAGCATTTCATACCTTGGCCATAAAAAAATGATTGTCAATATGTATTCTGGCTATAAGACCAAGATTCTTCTGTCCTAAAGATTCATAATCAGAAGATTCATCTGAAGAATCACCACCACTAGCACTCCAGGTATCATTTTCTTTCAAAACTTTCTTAGCTTTGGCTTTGTAATACTTCTTCCTGTTCCTATCTGAATGTATTTCTTTCCTTTATTTCTTCTTGATCATAGGGCAATCTGGTCTAATATGTCTAGCTCTCTTGCATTCATAACAAGTAACTTCTCCATCTTTCCTATATTTCCATTCCTTTTTCTTATACTTGGATTGGAAACTTCTTTGGCCAGCTATCTTGTTCATCCTTCAAGCAGAATTTTCTAACTCATTTTCAGAGACTTCACTCTCACTAGATTCGGATTGGAAAATAACTTTCCTAGACTTGGATCTGGTTACTCTCTCAGAAGTCTTAGCTTTCATCTGATTTGAAGTTGTTGTAAAAGCAACAATACCATTTCCATTTTTCTTCTTGATGTTGTCAGCATCTCTCTTCATTCTTGTTTCACGTTGGAGAAGAGTTCCAAATAGCTCATCAATAGAAATTTGTGTGACTTTCCTGTTCTCATCTATAACTGTTCTCTTTGATTCCCACTCATTGGGCATAATATCAATTATCTTTTCCACAAGAGCTTCATCATCTAATCCTTTCTCTCCCATAGACTGTAAGCTGTTGACTATAGTCATAAATCTCTATTGAACTTTACAGATTGGATCACCATAAGGAAAATTGAATCCATGGTATTCAGCTCTAAGCATAGCTCTTCTAGTCTCAATCACATTAGAAGTTCCAAAGTGTGTAACTTCTAACTTCTTCCAGATACAATTAGTTGTTTCACAAGAAGATATTTGGCTATATATATTTCGAGTCATTGAACAAAGTAAGGTGTTGCGTACCTTATAATTGAGTTGATATTCTTGCTTTTCCTAGTTAGTGAAAGTTCTAATTTCCTTATCAGTATTTTTATAATCACCAGTAAGCATAACAAAGTTGTCCACTCCAGTATTAATAACAAAAGTTTTCATTCGAACTCTCCAGTATTCATAGTCATTACCATCAAATATTGGTGGTCTTGTAGGATTTAGATTATCAATGGAACCAACATTGATTCCTGCCATACATAAAACAACTTGGGCAACATAACTTGTTAATAGAAAAAGTTTGTAATCACAAAGTTCAAAATGAGAAATTTCGGAGTGACAAATTTCAGAATGAGACAGTTCTGAATGACAAAGTTCAGAATGAACATGTATGAGAAAAAAATATAAGCAAGAAAAACGTGTACGTGAGTATAAGTATTTCAGAAAGCTCGCTCTGATACCAATTTCAGGATCGAAATAATGATGTAGATGCTCAGTATACAAGAGGGGGAGTGAATTGTACACTTTTAAAAATTTCCTTAAACAATGGAAAGAGCTAAGATTAACAAAGTTAAACTAAGAAAATTCACAACACCTCTAATACCAATTGTAAAATTGGGATAACGAAGTTATAAACTTCAAGTTCTATATACTTTCTTTAACATGAAAAGGGATTCCGAAAAGTAGGTTCCAGAAATATGGATCCGGAAATTGAAACTTTAACTAAAGTTTACAAAATCAGATTCTACCTTAAAGAGTATAGAATCTTTACTAATCAGAGTACAAGTATAAAAGTATAAGAATGTTATACGTTCCTTAGTAATATAAAAAGCATTGGAAAAACAAGTAGTAAAACTACTTAGTAACAAGATATAAGTCTTTTAACCCAAAGAGAAGGGTATCCACCAACCTTGGATAAAGGCCCCTTGATTTATACTTTCAAACAAGTCAGTCTTACCCACACCAGGGTAATACATCAATACGAATATCGGAATCTCTGTCTTGCTATCCCCGCAAGCCCTCAACTTCAAGGTAGTTGGAACCTCTGTCTTCCTCAGTAAGGAAGCCCTCGAGATTTAAGGTAGTCGGAACCTCTGTCTTCCTATCCCCGAAAGTCCTTGAATGTAATCACCAGCATTCGGAGTCGCACGAAGATGAGAGTTAATAAGAGCCTCTCTCTCTAGAAATTACTTCAATAGCATGTGTAAACAATGTCGAAGAAGTTATTGTGAGCTCTTTCAAATGAGCTCCTATTTATAGGCAAGGTCGGCCTCCTTCCCAACTGTCATATTTTCCTTAAAAATGGGAGGGACCTGTACACATGAAACTTAACCAACGGTTAGTTTAAAACAGAATAGACGACATCGTTTTATAACAAAACAAGTGTAACAGAATGTACGACATCGTTTTAAGTTTAACACAAAAGATCTGTTCGGAGTGTAAACATAATTTGGAGTCTAAATAAATTCGGAGTGTATAAAACAAAGATGATCAGATTCTGTTTTGGAATGAGAATTAGTAATGATAATTTATAATCATAATTCGTAATGGGAATTTTTAATCAGAATCCGTCATTAGAACTCGTAATCAAAATTTGTCATTAGAATTCAATGTCGAAATTCATGACAGTTCATATCCAGAATTCGGAGTAAAACTTTATCAGAGTTCGTATCCAGAATTCGGATTTGAACTTCATTACAGTTCTCATCTAGAATTCGGAGTTGAACTTCATTACAGTTCTTATCCAGAATTTGGAGTTGAACTTCATTAGAGTTCTTATCCAGAATTCGGAGTTGAACTTCATTACAGTTCTTATCCAGAATTTGGAGTTGAACTTCATTACAATTCTCATCCAGAATTCGGAGCCTAAAACAGAATTCTTCATATCGACGTTTTAGACAATTCTGAGAATATAGAAATGAATCTGATTTTTATACTTAATAAAAATATAGATATAGATAATGAAAATAGGATAAGAATAATTTTCCTTATAAAACAGATTTTTCTTATAAAAGCGATTTTCTTATAAAAGTGATTATTCTTATAAAAGCAATTTTCCTAAATGATAAGGTGTTTGTGATTTTCAAAACAAGAAGGAATGGAAAATTCATAAGGAAAACATTATTGACTCAACAGTGTGCACACAAGGTTTATTTTGTGTGTACTTGACATATGCATGAAAGAAGTGGGAGAGGGTCAGGTTATAGTGGGCCCACATGAAGGGGGACCCCTGGAGATCCTATCACAAAAGATCTTTTACCTTGACTGTTTTATGGATTTTGCACTCTCATAGAATTGGTGTCCTATGAGAAACATATAAATTCTTAAACATGAAGTGGATCACTCTAAAGAAGGGGGGGGGGGTTAAATATATAGACAAAATATTATGGGGCAGTGGGAATGATTTCATGTGTGGAAGAGGTCTTCTGTACTACTGGACCTTGATTTGTGGTTCCTGCTCATGAAAAGGGTCTATTTTACATCACATTGGGCACAAAAGAGCCTTGCGCATGGATCTGAGTCTTGCACGCACCTTTTGAAACTTATGTGCACCTAACGTAGGAATCTCAGAATGTTCGATTGATTCGAAGTGTGCCTTATATTTACCCAATGTTGGTTATTATAGATCTGTGTAAAATTCACTACCAACAAATGTCCCCCTTGGAACCAGAGCTAAAAGGAGACCAAAAGGACAAATTCAAAGGGAAATACTGAAAAGAGGGGTTTCATCTAATTAGGTGCAAGAAAAAATCACAATACGGTGAGGAAGAGTCCTTTAGTGAGTGATAAGAGATAGATCATCTCCTATAAATATGCAGTTGACCCCTATATATGGTACCTTGACTTTACAAATATTAGGTGAACATTCTCATGTGCGTAAGTCTGAGATTTCTACATGCAATACTGAATCTCAGTCACCTTTTTACCATACATCGCTAATTTTGTTTTCTACACTTCATACTTTACCAAAATTCAATCGTTTTCTGCAATCATCAACTAGTCTTGCACATGGAGCCACCATTTGCACACCAACCACTTAGGCTACCCCCACATTAGACTTCAGAGTTCCTACTTAACCAGCATGGCCAATCAACATAATTCTACTGAGTTGAAAGCCACCAATGTTTCATGAAGTGAGGAGATAACGAGGAACCTCAGATTCTTCATGCTAGGAGAGTTATATTAGACAATCAGATGCTCTATGAAATTATGACATAGATACAAAATGATTATCTTTTTTGTGAAAGCCTTTTGTTACAGAATTTTGGCATAAAATATGAAGTATCCATCCTAGGATTCTAAACAGATTCACCTCCATCATGGTTCATTCATTAAGATAGAGTCCAGTGAAAAAAAAATCAATTTTTTTGGCCACACCACCAGAGATCATCAAGAAATGGTCATATATGTCTTTAATGAAAAGAATAGGATGATTATAGGAGACGATCCGGAGGTGAAGAAGTACCCCACCCACTACACTAGTACCTTCCAAGGTAGCATAAGGAATGAAATCATGGGATGGAAGAAGGATTGATACTTAAGGTCTGGAGGAAATTTCACAAGTGAATAGGAATAGGCATACTAGGTATGCTACACATTTAAGGAGTTTGGAGAAGAGATACACAACATCGAGCTGTATGAATATGTATGGACATTGTAGTTCCATATCTATCATCAACATGAGCTGGTGATGGGGATCCGTGAAAACTTTTCTCTAGATAGAAACACATTCCACATCCACCATGGTGAATTGGGCATTATCTTGTGGGACATTCACTATATTAGAGGAATTACATTGGAGGTATTCCAATATGATGTGTTCCTCCCTCCAAAGAATACCTGGGAGGATCGTGAGTGGACACCAATGATAACATGGAATCTCTTGGGGGTAGCAAAGGAGAAGATGATGATCAAATACATAAAGAAGGAAATATCATTCTAGGCATGGTTGGACCTTTTACTTAAGAATGATCTAAGGGTAATATTGTCAGGTCATGGAAATAAATGTCCAGTGGAGTCATATTGTGGAAAGGCGGGATCATATAGGGTGATCCTAGATGCTGGAGAATATCAGGGGTGGGAGTACAACATGATCAATGTTTGGGACTTTCTGGTTTGCTACACCACATTTCATGATATTTTCATGAGTGTGTGCTTCTTTCTAGTTTGAGACAGAAGGATGGGCATACATTCATGGACCTGATGGTAGGGATCTTCGTCTCTTGCAAAAATATTAACCTGCGAGTACCTATTTTGGAAAGAAACTACAACATTCTGGGATGCATATCAAGTGAAAGTATGCCCGAGAGAATCTACTGATCGTTCCAGCTCCTAGATGGATGGATTTCAGTTCATCTTGGTAGAAAAGAATCCTCTAATTCCATCCATACTTTTGGAGACAATCTATGACCATCCATGACAAACATTTTTGTGGTTTGGCCAATGACCCTTTGCAACGAAGCAGTTATAGTCCCTATCAGAAAACACAAAAATTTCAACGTCCATCCCTTCCACACTCCAGTTGGACCAATTGTGGATAACCTGTGATGTTCATGGGAGATGAGAGAGTACTTATAGACCATAAATTGTAGTGTGATAGTTTCCCAAGTTGACGGAAATGAGCTATACAAACCATACATTCTATTCTGCTTGTCTAGGAAGATCAGATGCCTACAACTAGTGGAAAATAGTTTTTATATAGAGGTTCATGAAGAGAGTCTCCCCTAAATCATACTCCATATGTGGTGCATGACGAAAACTACTATATTTGGGGAAACTATTAGTCTTCCATCTATAGACATCGATGACATCCTATCAATGGAATATTCCAAAAATTGGGTGGATGAATATCTAGAGTCAATCGTATGATGACACATTCAGATAATCAAACTAGTTAGCATAGAGTCAGAGTAGCAGGGAAGCTGGCGAGCTTCCACTTAAAAGGTAAACCAGTCGATTAGTTTATCACATGATAGAACTGTAATGGCAGAGACATCACAGGGTATGGCTGAACCTCTGCCTATTTAAGAGGGGTGCTCAAAAAATAATCCTTAAGGGAAAACCAAGGAATCTTCTATAAAGAAGATAATGTATATTCTATAATGATTTGCTAATTCCATCTTCCTACACTATGGTCTGATGTGAGAAAATTATGACAATCCCTATCACCTGAAGACTTATGGTGGAAGATTAAGTGGGACTGGCACAATTTTCCAATGGTTGGGAGCATTCAGGTGGTATAAAGGGTGAGATTCCCTCGGAAACACACATACAAGATGAACAAGGACATATATGCATGAAATAATGGTTTGTATGAGGATCCTTCCACTATGGTGAAGGTAATAGTTAGCAAGGAGTGAGATATAGAGGAGGCACTTCCCGAGGATGACACCTATGAAGAAGATGATGAATAAGAGGATGAAGAAGAAGAGTTATATAAAGAAGACAATGAAAAATAATATGTGGAGATTCAGGGGATGGATTCTCATCAAGGGAGTCTTTGAGAGAGTGGTGAGATCATGGTCTCTGAAGAAGATTTCACTGAATATATCTCTATAAGATTAACTTACACATGTATTTATTTGATCCCCCCTTTTTTCTACCCAGATCTGCTAACCAAAACTCATATTAAATAGGATAACCTTGATATTTTTCTAGATACCAATTGTGAGGGGATGGAAGAAGTTTCAATGGGTGTAGTGAATCATTCATTGGTGACAATACTTGGGGATAAGGCATGTAGTGAGTCATTTAGGGTTGAGGTGGCTAGTGGTGGTCCATTTGAGGAGGTTGGGGTGAAAAATAGAACCCCAGATCAATAGTATAATCTATGGGGGACCACATCCTTATATTCCTATATCACCCCCACTAAATAGACACATATGAGATAAATAATCATAAAAAATATTCCTCCTTCAGGTAGGATAAAATCATGAACTATCCAGTCACAATTAGGTTTCCCCAAAGCTTTGGCATCAATGTTTACCTATATTATGCATATCCCTCTCAAAAGATGCAAGTAGGTAAGGTTCTAATCATCTAAAGACTAAGTGGTGAGGTATCTCCTATGGTGTAAATCCATACGGTGACCCAATACCTTGACCAAGTGGTGAAAATATCATCTAATTCTTAATTATTATAAATTCATACATATCATTTGATGATCGAATTGACTGAAGTTCTTCATTACATGAAGTTCTCATAAGACTACAAACCCATTGATTGGGTGGGGATAAAGAATCTATGGGATGAATTTTGATGTCCACACACTTTCATAAGGATCTGGTCATCCAAACTGATCCTCCCTTGTTGGTCTTGGACAAACAAGAAGCTGCGGTTGTGAGTGAGGCCACTGGTGTGTTATAAATGATGATTCTAGTGGTGAGGCTACCGAAGACGAATCAAGTGAAAATGGATGCCCCAATTATATAGAGCCTAGTCCCTCAGATAGGATACCAGGGGAAGATCTTATTGCTAAAATTCTTACTATTTTCCTGGAGAATGAGACTACAGATCCATACGAGTTAAATGATTCAATCCCTAATGCGGCTGAAGAGAATGATATCATCTGATGAATTTTATAGAGATTAATTCACCACTTCATTGACCAAACCCCTGAACTTCAACTTGTGGTCCATATGGGGTCATTCTAACATTGGATGTGCAACCTCTGCACTACAGAGGTGGATTCTCAAGGACATCATGTGTTGGATAATGATTACCTTGAAAAGATATGGGAGTGGGTCCAGCATCTGGAAGTTTCCTGGTTTTAGGAGAAATACAATAGCATGAAAAAACCTTAAGGTGTCACCTAGGAAGTTAAAAACCTAAAAGATCAAGCAAGAGAGCATGCTGATTTCCCCATAACTCAATCAGAAGTCATCATCAAGATGAGGGATCAACTAGAGGAGGTCGAGAACCAAATAAAGTAGAAAACTACTCAACATAATGACCATTAGTCTATGTGGATATGGGCATAAAAAAGAGTTGTTTAGATTTATTTAGAGGCCAATGATGAGGAATGAGATATTGGAAAGAGGAAACAAATCACGGGACCCACATGCCAAAGGCTTACTGTGTTTACGTGCTCAATCACTAGGGTAGAGATATATGGAAAATTATGGCAGAACTCATGAGAGACTCAATTACATGGGAGACCACTGTTGTATATGTTTTCTTCCCTTTGAAACTTTGTGTTCATAGAAACATTACCTTTTCTTCCATAATTATGGAACACAAATCATATTTTTGAGATAACTAATGACCAATTCGTAAGACTATGTGGGACATGCTCAGAGTGAGAAACAAGGTCTGACCATATAATTGTGTTCATTGTATGAGATTACTAGATAACCCTAAAAAACTCAGGGTCTACTATTATTAACTAAGCATCCCGAGTGTTTGACATAAGAGTGGCTGTGATTGGAGAATAGAGCTCTCAGAGTATCCAACTCACTTTTCCAACATGATATAGTGTATTAATGGGATAAGACCAGGGGCATTGGAACCGATTCGAATAAATGGAAATGAGGAGTCTAAAACATGATTCGCAAAATTCAAAAAATGATGAGGAAAAAATGGGGTACAAAATGACTGAAGGCCATGTTTGAAACATAGTATCCATACCTCTAGCCTAAAATGGGAATAAAAAAATTAGGTTTGATCGCCAACCATGTTCTAAACACTGAACCTATCTCAAAATGTCATCTGAAGGATTTGGGGTCATTGGACCAGGATGGTATGTGAGCCAAAGGTGGCATGGTAACAGACCTTTATGGGGTACCTTCAGACATGAAAGAGGATGGGGATCCAAATGAGGGGCATGCGAAGTGTGCAATGGAGTAATGGAATGCTCATATGAATTCAAATACTCTTGTAATTACGACATCATGGATTAGAGAACATTTTTGTAAGCTCATTGGTCTTTAAAAAAGATCAAACCTATTTTCTAGGGGACCATCATCTTTGATTCTGAGCTACAATAGTAGATGAAAACAATGTAGTAGATAACCATCCCTGAAGGAGAGGACCTCTTATGTGAGTGTTTAGGATGCCTTGCAGTTTTACATCATGTAAATGAGGAATATGGACATGTAATTTAACATCATATGGTGAGGATGATTCCTAATACAATTTTACGGCATGTGATCAGGACTTGTTCCACATTTTAACATCATGTGACAGAGATGTTTCACACAATGTAAGGTCATACTACCTATACATTGGCTAATAGTTTAAATTTGGGTCACATGGAATAAATAAATATCCATTCCTAGAATATTACTGTGGCATGGAGGAAATAAACCCGACATGAATGATTGAAAATAGATGCATTGAAACAATAAAAATATTAGGGAACTTATAGGAAGGAGGCTTCCTAAAATAGTTGTATGTGATGTGGAGAGAGAAAACCTGATGTAAATAAGGCATGAGTAGTCCTAGTGGCACACAAAATTTCCTAGTGATGTTCCTAGTTTAATGTCATAATGTTTGGATCTAGAAACCCATATGGGGATTGACCACATCAGTACCCATCCTACTAGGAGTACAAATCCAACATTAGCCACACTCGGTGTGGAAAATAATAAATGATACATGGGTTTTACCTGACATGTGAGAGTGCACATTAGGAGTGACATCAAGTGTGTAATGCCTCCGGGATAAAAGAGCATTGAAAGTAACACCACAAAATTCTAAATTAAGAACATTATATTTAATAGCGTACATGACACGTGAAACAAAGCATGTAAGGAGATATAATACCCTAATACTTTTAAATAGATTTAATATCCTAAATATATTTTGATATATTCTATATTTTTTAGTTCAAACAACACTGAGTTATCTTGAGTTACACATAAGTGTGAATTTATTTGAAATCTTACATTACACGTAAGACCGATTTTTACCATACAACAATATATTAATAAAATAATATTATTTAATATAATAAGACATAGAATGATTTCTAAATTAGATGTTATAATAAGAATTAATGATCTTTTTAAAACCAATGGTTTAATAAATAAAAAATTAATTAATAGGAAACCAATTAATTAGAAATAAAAATACAAACTAACTGAATATAAAGAAAATATTATTCTTTTTATGTTCACAAAGGAATTTTTTCATAATAAAATAAAATAATTAAAATTAGTAAATGATATTAATGAAATATATATGTTATATATTCAATAAAATATTTTTTTATAATCATCCAATATATTCTATAGACATATGGTTAGAATAAACTTAGTATTATAAATGAAAACATATATTTTTATTAATGAATTTTTACAACCTTTTAATGGAGAATCCATTTTAAATATAATTTTTGAAAATTTTATAAATCTAACATTTAAAAATAAACATAATATTTTTAATAGAAACATAAAAAATATCTTAGGGTGATGTTTTGGAATTTTTATATGAATTTTTATTTTTTAATGAATAGTGAATAATATTGAAATTTAATTCAAAACTATTTTTTCATAAAATTTATTTATAGGATTAAATTATATTTTAAATTGGTTTTAAAGTTTAAATAGATAATATTTTTATCAATTAATAAAATTTATGTCATTTAAATCAATATAAATTTTAAATTGATTATAAAAACATAGCAAACTTTTGGATGTTTTAACTTTAAAACCCAATATTGTCATCCCATCTACAGGATTAAATTTAAATTAATTTCTACCACTTATATGATTAGAATTTAGAAAAGTGGATTCCATATTTGGAATTACAATAATTTATAATGTCTAATAATTTCAACTGATTTTTTGACCCAAAATATTTGTGATATTAATTCAAATTAATTACAATATATATAGTTAAATTAAGCTTAATAAGGGACTAAACCTAAAACTTAAGGCCTAAAATGACCTATAAACAAGTCAAAAATCTATTTTCTAGCCATATTTACACTCTTTAATACCTTTTATCTAATTTTTACTATTATATATTCACTTTAAATAAATCAAAAATTGGTGGGGATCCTCTCTTTTAAAATATTACAATTGTGCCACTCCTCCTACATTACAAAAGGACTCCATTCCTCCCACCTCATCCCACCTCTCAAGCCACTTATGTTCAGCCGAACCCTGAATAAATAGTTCCCCAAAATCCCTCCCATAATCTTTGAATTCTCACTTTGCGAACAAATCAATCCAAGGAAGCCTTTTGGTGAAAACCAAAAGGAGTTACCTGATTAAGAGGTAACACCATTCCTAAAGATATTTAATTTTATTTCCAATATCCACTCCATAAATTATCCTTATTCTATGATAATATGAAAAAAAGTATCATTTATATACTGTGATTTTTTATGTTAAGGATTCTACCTACACCTACACACAACTCTATCTAATAGGTAATGAAATATTGTTTCCAAGTATGGAGAATTGGCACCTCATGAAACAATGATTGTTCATTCATCCATTACCGCCTCTCATTGTGGTAATTATGATGAAAAATCTGTTTATATATGTTATAAATGATATTTATTAATTATTTATTCTTCTATAATTCTTTTAAAACACATATATTTATACTTTCCATTTTTTGTAAAAGCGATAACATTGTTTGTGAAGTGTGGGTTACCGCCCCCTCAAAGCAATGTTATTCATTCACACTATACATGGAATGTATAATAGATGTTTTTAATTAAATATATGTGATATAAAAAAATATATAATATATTAATTATATAATTACATTTCTTAAAATAATATATATATATATATCATTTTATTTATTTCCCATTCTCACAAATAAAAAGTGATAATGTCGTTTGTGGATGTGTGTACTACCTCTTCCTCAAGAAGATGTGATTCAGTTTCAATAAAAATAATTCTATATATAACTATATATTATTAAATAAGATTTTATAATTATCGTTTTAGAAATATTTAAATTACTTACTTTCTTTCCTCAACTATCATTGAAAAATGGGAATGTTACTCATGCATACGTATGACCTACCGTCTCTATGATTGTAACTTTTGTTCATTTTTCATTACCATATTTAAGGATTAGTTTTAAAAGTAAAATTGATGTATAAATTTATTATATATGTCATAATTATTATTTTGGAGATGTTATCTAATGACCTCTTTGAATGTAGTGACCTCCCAAAGTCGTTATTAACACATAAATTGAATTTGATCAAAACAACTGACCTAAGAATAATTGATTAAGTAGTTGTATAAAAAATGTTAATAAGTTATATAAATGTAATGATAAATAGGATAATATTTTGAAGAAATTATAAAATTAACATAAGTTTATTATATTGTAATTTAAAGTACATTCACCCAAAATTAATCTCAAGGTAAGGGAATCTTGTCACATTTTCATTCTATGAGGCATATGTAATTGTTTTTCACCTAATTTCATATATATGTTGTATGTTCTAACAAATTGAAAAGTAATATAATTAATTAATCTTCCGTTAGAATATTTTTTTTCCAATTTTAAGGTTATTTGACTTAATAGTTACCATGTTGAATATAATTTCATAAGTCAATTTCTTTTCATTAAGTTATATGACTTCCTCATTGTTGTTAATATTCAAAGATTATGTGTGTAATAAATTTTTTCTATCTATTGTTTTATTAAAACTTACATTAGGTTGATTTGAATTTGATACACATAATCTACTCATTGATTTATTTTTTTACCTCGATTTTATATTTTTTCAAGGCTTTATTTCACAATCTCATTTTATTTGAGATTGTTACTACATGAATTTCCATTCAAGGAAATTATTGGGTAATTGTTAAATAAATTTATTATTTTGATATCCTCTGGTTATTAATGTCCTTTATCAGGTATTGTAACCATTTTCCACTCTTTGGTACACAAGTTATATTAGAAAAATATTTTAAGAGAACCCGATATCATTTTTCTCTTTAGTCTGAGAACCTGTTTTCTTCTAAAAACAATGTATTATTTAAATGTTTTCAAAAATGTTTTCAAATTTTTATAAATTATTTAAGAAATAAAATTTTACCCTATTTTATTTTTACTAATTTATAAAATGGAATCTTCTTGTCGCTTCCCAATGAAGCATTTTTAACCTTTTTACCGTGTAAAAAGTAATATTCTTTTTACCTCATACGGAATGTACAGATTTACCCACCAAAATTTCTTAGAAGCATTATTTTCATGATTAAAAGGTTAATTTTTAAAATTTGTATTTTATAATAATGATCATTATTATTGTTTTGTCTTTCAATTCATACATAAGGGAATTTCATCTCAATTTACATTCTATTGAGACTTCGGTGTTATTATGCACTAATTCTATTTTATTTGGTGTATATAATTCCTTTTAACATGTTATATCATGAATTTACTTACTATCATGATATTATAAGTTTTATTTAAATATTATTCCTTCATATGGATTATTATTTAAATGTTTCAATGTGGTATGTGACACTTTGGAATGTTTAAAGATCATTCTCCTCAAGAACGTTTTTAATGATTATATTTGCAATCTCACTTCCTATTGTGATTCTTAACTTTCTCTTGAAATAGTCAATTTATTGTAATGATTTTTCATTGTATATTTACTTGAATATCCATATTCTCATACACTGGATATTATTATTTCCTAAAACATATACCATTTTATATATGGTGTCTAATTTGATAGTTATTTGATAATATGGGGAAATATTAATAATTACTTATTCTTTACAGATATTTGAAAAAATATATTATTTATTTTGACGATTAAATATGAGGAATACTTTGAATACGCAATAAAGGGAGGATCCCAAACATTATATATCTCCTTGATTAATGGACATGTTCTCATGAGACAAATCAGTTGGCCAAATTAAAAGAATTTCTATCCACAAGATTAACCATCTTTTGAAAGGTCTTGATGGTATTGATTTTCAGGTGACATAGACATGAAATAAAATAGTAAATAATTTACTTAATTGAGTTTTATTTATTATTTATACATGATATTTTTTGTTGACATATTTATATAATTAATTCATTATTTGTTGGTTTATGGTATGGGTTTCAGTTTCTTACCATGTCTTATTAATTATTCATTATCTAGTTATGTAAATGGAAAGTATGCTTAGTTATTTACCATTCGTTATATATTGAGTTATTAATGATTTCATTGTATTTACCCTAATTAATAATTTAAGGTCACCCTTATAATGTTTATTTCCCCAGGTTACGAAGAATAGAACTTTGAATAAGATTTCGAGGATGCAGTTTATTTTAGTTTATTGTGTAGCATGTTTTATTTTTTTTCCCAATGTATTATGGGTATCATGTAAGTAATATTTCATTCAAAGATATCTAAACTAATTGGTCCTCTTGTATTTGATTTCCTATAATCTTGCCAATGTAATAAAATAATGCACCAGCTTCGAACTTAAGGGGACGATGCATTACAGTTTGGAATCAAAGGAAGTTCAGAAACAACCTTGGATAATACAATTAGAAAACGTATATTAGAGAGGAAACCCCTAATATAGATACTATCGATAAGTATACAAGAACATCATAGAATTTTGGTAAGGTATACTTTATGTGGGTATTCCGAGAAATACATCTATGTCTAGAAACTACATGTGTACATGGTTTTGGAAAAAATGTAACTACGATTAAAACCTCTGAAAAGGTGTTCAAAGGCTGACTCTGGGTAACCTGGTACATGAATTCAGTTCTTACTACACACCTGGTTTGAAAATCCTGGGGGATATTCTTAGGATAATACTTTTTTTATTTACAAACTGTTATGTAGAATTTGAATGGGTAATGACAAAAAATGATCAAGGTTAAACCTAAGGTGTTTTAGATTAATAAATAAGTTGTCATGATTAAGATATATTATAAATGATTATATAATTTTCTCACTATAAATACTGTTTCTCACAATATTTTTTCTGGTTTTAGTCAATGGTTGGAACCCCAAGGATTTGTGTTAACATCGAACATGAAAGAAAATGTGGTGAAAATGAGAAACCAATTGAGGTGTTGAAATATGTGAAGGATATCATGGTCACGCCAAATTAGTTTTACAAAAATATGATTAAAAATATATTCATTTACAAACTTCTGAGCACACCATAGAAGATAAGGGTGGAGGTTTCTATGAGATCGAGTGGTAGAGACTATAAAAAAAATAATGGCTTAATATCTGGCATGTGAGAAGTGTGGAAGGATACACCTAAGAAAGTGTCTCAATATAAGAAGGATATTATTTATGTGTAGGAAATAAGAACTTGAAGCAAAGTATTCTTAAGGAAAAATTAAGAGTAAAATGGAAGGACATGAAACTGATCCTAAGAATCCATTTTTAGTTATTTGTGTTAAAGGTAGGGGACCTAGGAATTACCCTAGTCAATGCCCTATTAAATAGGATAAAATATACACTATGGAAGAACCTATGTAGAATTAAATGTCTGATGTATTTATGTATTTAGTTTGTGTTGAAAAACATATTTAAAAGGATATTATTCAGTGTTACAAATACATGGATATGGAACACTATGTATATGAATGTCTCAAGAGTCAAAGGAAAATATCCCAAATGATTCAATTGGATAATGATCATGTTATGCTACTGTTGTAGATAAAGGGGAATGATAAATATTATTATTCAATAATTATGTCATTTGAATATTTTATTAGCAATGTACTAGTTAAAATAATTATGTAATATATAAGTATTTTACGACAATACTTTTTCATTAAGTATTTAAGATCTTATGCAAAATGGTACCAAGAAAATTTATTTTGTAAAAAGTTAAAATTTCCAGAAAATATATGGTTGAGGGAAATACAACACTTAATATGTTTTTGATATTGGTATAATGATGATGAAATTATTAATTTGGATAAGTGAGGACTACCTTAATGAATTATTGAAAAGTGGTATATGTTATCATTAATGGAGTTTACATCATTTTTGGATATAGGTAATATATCAAATAATCTATATTATATTTAAAGAATAAGAATCAGTCATGGTAATTCAAGTTATTACTATATTCACATGTGTGTTATCTGATGATTAAAATCCACTCAATGTTATTTGATATGTTTATTTTGGAAATTTTGTGATCTTATTGCTAATGTCTTGTATCATAATCTTTTTGAAAAATTAACCATTTATGAAATGGTTTAATTTGAACATTGGATGTGGCTTTAGAGATTGATATATTACTTCACATTTTGAATAATCTTGTTCTAATAAATGAAGTATAAATAGTTCAAGGCATAATCAATGAAATAGATTGTGTTTATAGAGACATATATTTTCTTATATTCTTATTGTGTGAATGATTTTATAAACTCAATGAAAAAATGGTCAAAAAACAAAAATGTTGTCATAATATCACCACTTTTAATGATATAATTGACCTTTATTCTCAAATATGGTTTATATTTTTGTGGTAAAAACATTCATTTGAAAATTTCCTCTAGAAATCCCTATCATAAATTTATTGTTATATTTTTCTTATATATCCATGTTTCCATTTCCCACCTATGTTCTCCTACCACGTAACCTAGTTATGCGACCATTGTACTTTCCTTTCTCTCTTATTAAAGAAGATGATATATTAACCAATTTTATAATGTGGGTATTCCAACAATTATTTATCTTCCATCTCTCTATAAAAAATATCATGTTTTAATTATGAGTATGCAATTTATTTAAGTTGGGGAGAATGTAACACCCTAAAATTCAGAACTAAGAATGTTATATTAAATAGCATGTGTGACACACGACACCAAACACATAAGGAGATATAATACCCTGATATTTAAAATAAATATAATATTTTATAAATATTTAATATATTATATATTTATAAATTCACACAACACCGAGTTAACTTTCATTACACGAAAGAGCAACTTCATTCAAAATCTTGCATTACATTCAAGATTGAGTTTTACCGTACAATAATATATTATTAAAATATTTTTATTTAATATAAAAATATATAAAATAGAAATTAAATTAGTGGTTATAAAAAGGAATAATGAACTTATGAAAACATATGGTTTACATAAATAAAAAATTAATTAATAGGTTACCGATTAATTGTAAATCAAAATATAAACCAATTGAATATAAATGAAATATTTTTATTTTTATACTCCAAAAAATAATTTTTTCTTAAAAAATTAAATTAATTATATTTATTTAATTATATTAACGAAGTATATATTTTATATTTTCAATAATTTTTTTATAATCATCCAATATATTCAATAAACATAAGGTAAGAATAAACTCAATATTACACATAAAAACCTATAGATTTATTAAGGCCTTTTTACCGCATTTTAATGGAGAACCCATTTTGAATATATTTTTTTACAATCTAAAAAATTTAATATTTAAAAATAAACTTAAAATTTGGAATTGAAATATAAAAATTTTCATAGAGTGATTTTTTGGTATTTTTCTGTGAATTTTAATTTTTTAATGAGTAGTGAAAAATTCTATAATTTAATTCAAAACTATTTTTTTCATTTAATTCATTTAAAAGGTTAAATTATATTTTAAATTGTTTTTAAAGTTTAATTACATAATATTTTTTTAAATTATTCCAATTTAGGTAAATTTAATCAATTTCACTTTGAAATTGACTATAAAACATAGAAAATGTTTGGATGTTTTTACTTTAAAAACCCGCGTTGTCGTTCCGTCTGTGGGATTAAATTTAAATTAAGTTATTTGAAATATGTGTTTTGAATTTGGAAAAATTAGTTGAATATTTTGAATATTAAAAATAAATAATTTATAATAATATTAACTTAGTTTTGAACAAAAAAGGTTAGTGAAAGTAACTAAAATTAATTACAACAATTAAGGTTAAATTAAGCTTAATAAGGGACTAAACCTTAATCTTAAGGCCTAAAAAGACCTATAAACATATATAAAATATATATTATGAACATATTTATACCATATACTCCCTTTTATATACTTTTGACTATTATTTATCCACTTTCAATAAAAACAAACATTGGTGGGTTCCTTTATTTTAAAATATTACAAAAGTGCCACTCCTCATCCATTACAAGAGGTCTCTATTCCTCCAACTTCCTCACATATCTCAAGACACATAAGTTCAACCAAAATCTCCCAAATATATCCCAAAAATAACTAACTTTCTCCTTTAATACATACTTTTGGCATGAATCAATCTAAGTAAACCGTTTCTTGGAAACCAAAAGGAGTTACCCTATTAAGAGGTAACACCTTTCCTAAGGTTCTTTAATTACTTTTCCATTCTCCGCTCCATAAATTATATTTATCCCATGATAATATGATAAAACCATTATCCTAAATATATTAGTATTTTTTTTTCTATTATGGTTTCTACCTACACTTACACAAACCTCCATCTAATGGGTAACAAACATACTATTTACATGTATGGTGAACTACTACCTCACGAAATGATGATTGTTCATTCTTCCTTTATTTCCTCTCATGGTGTTAATTATGATGTAAAATATTTTAATATATATATATATTATATAAGATATTTATTATTTATTTAATATTTTTTAATTCTGTTACAACTCATATCTTCATACATTCCATTCTTTTTTGTAAAAACGATAACATCGTTTGTGGAAGTGCGGACTACCACCCCATCAAAACGATGTGATTCGTTCGCACTATACATGGAATATGTAAAGGATTGTTTTAATTAAAAATATGTGACATAAAAATAATATATATGATATTAATGATCTAATTATATTTCTGTAAATATAATATATATATATATATCATTTTCTTTATTATCCATTCACACACATAAAAAGTGATAATGTCTTTCGAAGATGTGTGGACTACTACCTCATTATAATGAAGTGATTCATTTTACATCCCAATAATTATATATATAAGTTTATATGATTAAATAATATTTTTTTTGATCATTATTGAATGATTTATGTTACTTACCTTTTTTCCACAATGATAATTGAAAAATGGGAATGTTACTCATGCGTACGTACGACATACCGTCTCCATGATTTTAATGATGGTTCAATTTTCATAGAAATATTTAATTATTGTTTTTAAAAGTATAAATGATATATAAATATATTAATAATGTCATTATTATTATTATGGAGATGTTATATAATGACCCCTTTGACCGTAGTGACCCACTAAAGTCATTTTTTACACATAAACAAAATTTGGCCAAACCACAAGACGTAAACATAATTGTTTAAGTAGTTGTATAAAAATAATAATAACTGAAATAAAAGTAATTATAAAAATTAAAAGGATTCTTAAGAAAGTATAAAATTAAAATAATTTAACTATATAAGAAGTTAAAGGACATTCACTCAAAAGCAAACTCCTGGTAATGGATTTTTGTCTCATTTTTATTTCATGAGGCATACTTAATTGTTGTGCAACTAGTTTATTATATATGTTGTATGTAATAAAAAACTTACATGTAATATGATGAATAAATATTTCTATAGTTTATTCTTAGTTTCAATTTTAATTATTTATTTTAATGGTATTTGATTTTATATTTACCAAGTTAAATAGAATTTAATAACTCAATTTCATTTCATTAAGTTATATTACTTCCTCATTGTCATTAATATTCAAATATTATGTGTGTAATAAAGTTTTAATACCAAATATTTCTTTTCCACTTCCATTATGTGGATTTACATTTGAAACACATAATCTACTCATTGGGTTTTTTTGATTAGATGTTATATCATTTTCAATGGTTTATTTCACAATCTCATTTTATTCGAGATTGTTAGTACACAAATTTATATTCAAGGAAATTATTAAATTATTATTGAATAAACCATTTCATTTTGGTATCCCCTGTTTATTAATGATCTTTATCAAGTATTGGTACCAATTATTCACTCTTTTTTACTCAAGGTGTTGTATAAAATGTTTTTAAGAAAACCTGAATTCATTTCTCTCTTTAGTCGGCGAACATGTTTTCTTCTAAAAACCATGTTTTAGAAAAAAAAAATTTAAAAAATGATTATAATTTTATAAAAATAATTTGGTAAATAAATTTTTACCCTTTTGTCTTTTATATATGTATTTAAAGGAATATTCTTATCTCTTTCCAAGTAAGACATTTTCTATCCTTTTTACCATGCAAAAATAGAATATTATTTTTATCTTGTATAGATTGTACAAATTTACCCATAATCATTTCTTAGATAAATCCATTTTATGTTTAAAAGGTTAAATTTTAATTTTTGATTTTATAATTATATTTTTGGGTCTTTCAATTCATACGTAAGTGAATTTCATCTCAATTTACATTACATTGAGACTTCTGTGTTATTATGCACCAATTCAGTTTTATTTGGTGTACATACTACCTTTTGACATTTTATATCATGAATATACTTACTCTCATAATATTATAAGTTTTATTTGAATATTTTTACTTCATAGGGATTATGATTTGAATGTTTCAATGTGGTATGTGACACTTTGGATTGTTTAAAAATTATTCTCCTCTTGAATGTTCTTAATGATTATCTTTGCAATCTCACTTCCTTTTGTGATTGATAACTTTATCTTGAAACAATAAATTTATTGTAATAATTTTTTATTGGATATTTACTTTAAGATCCAGATTATCATACTATGGATATTATTATTGCCTAAAATATATAACAATTTATATACGATTTCTACTTTGAAAATTATTTGATTATTTGTGGAAATATTAATAATTCAGTATTCCTTACTGGTATTTCATAAGGAATATTTTTTATTTTCAATATTATATATTTTTAATTGTTTTTAATAGAAATAATTATAGGATTCAGAACTTTATATACCTACTCAATGCATCAACATGTTATCATGACACCAATATGTTGGCCAAATTAAATGTATTTTAAAAATAGTATTAATCATTTTGTGAAAGGTCTTGACTGTATAGGTTTTCATGTGCCTTAGACATGATGTACATTAAGAAAGTATTTCCCACATTTATTTTCAGTTATTATTTATCTATTATATCTTGAATTAATATATCAATGGATGTAATTATTTCATACTTAATTTTTTTATGACAACTTTTTCAATTTCTTTCCTTTCCATATTAATTATGCCATATCTAGTCATGTAAATAGAAAGTGTGATTAGTTATTTACCTTTCAATATACATTTATTCATTATTTATTCCATTGTTTTTACCCTTAGTGAGAATTTGATCTTACCCTTATTATGTTTCTTTCCCCAGGTTATGTAGAAAATAAATTTGAATAAGATTTAAAGGATGTAGTTTATTTTAGTTTACTGTGTATAATGTTTTATTTTGTATTCCAAATGTATTATGGGATTATGTATATAATATGTGTTTCAATGACTTATAAATTGATTGGTCCTTCAGAATTTGATTCCTTGTAATCGTACCAATGTAATAAAATAATGCACCTGATCTAGGCTTTTTTGGTTGAGAAATTACTATCAAGACATTCAAGGTATGGATGAAGGGGTGAATGGTGAGTAAGGTTCAATTTTTTACCATGTTTGAAATAGATATACCATAACTAGACTAGTCAACAATGGGGAGAACAAATGTAGGATTAACTAATGACCAAATTTGAAAAATAGGATCCATTATTTATTACCAGAAATCTATTAGCGAATTAGACTAGGATGATAGGTGATAAAAAATTACATGAGATCATAACTATTAGGGTGGTTCATCAAGATATGAAAGATAATGGTAATACAAACCTTGAAATACACTAAGTGAGGAATGGGTCAATTAGTGATTGGGAATCAACCCTGAGTATTGAAGAAATTTTATGTTCGTATTCCATGGACCATGATAGATAGTTTAAAGTCATGTTTCATATACTATAATATTTTAGTTTAAGGTCATAGAACATGGAACATACCCATATATAATTTTCAGTCATGATGCTTGGAATAAAAGAGAAACATTCATTACAGGGGTATATATGTGGCACACAAGAGATAAAACCTGACATGAATGAGGGACAATAGTTCCCACATATGACATAGATACTGTAAGATGAACATCATATATTTTAGGTTCATGTATCTTTGATCATTAATAAAATGGGTGTCTAAAGATGTTCATACAATATGAATGTTAATGGCCCAAAGTGAATGAGTTAAAGATACCCTACACTATGTGGAATAACTATGATTCTAGTTGTGCATAGCTTAAAACCATAAGTTATCAATCATATTTGAGGCCCGGGGTCCGAAGTATTAAGGAACTTGCATCTGGGACCATATACGAAATGTATGGGTGTAATTATGCATCCTATAAGGATGTGAATCAAGAGATATGTAATTTTCAAACACAGTGTGGCAGGAGACTGACACTGGTAGGGGAAGTCCAATCTTATGAGGGAAAAGGGGCATCATGTGATTATCAGTGGACCTCCTAAACTTGTTCATTGTATATTTATAGTTTAACATCATTCATTTAGGATCTTGACTCTAATACTAAGGTCATAGAGTTTAGACCATGGAGGGTATCTCAAAATGACATGTGTAATGTGATTTCATAAAAACCCAATGTGAAAGAGGCCGAAGAAGTCACAATACCACATGAAACATCCCAAAATAGACAATAACATAGTTTAAAGTCATGATTCTTGGACTATAGTCGTTTAGTTTAAGGACTTTGTGTTCAGAACAAGGGTAGGAGACTCCCCAAAACATGTCCATATGGCACATATGAGTAATAAATATGACATGAAAATGGACCAAGGAGGCTCATGCCATTCTATAAACTCATGAATAATACCAGTACACAATTTAAAGTCGTAATGTATGGGCTTAAAAATATAGTTTAAGGTTATAGATCTTGGGCCAAGATAGTTAATGTCTCAAATGGGTATGTTTAGTGTCGTGTTATAAGAAAAATTATGTGAATGAGACAAGGAGGCCCAGATACACAATACAGATTCCAGAGGAGATCCCATAAATAATATAAAGTCATGTAAAGGGGAATATGATTAGGACAGGAGTCAAAAATTTCAGCAGGTCTATGGCTGGTCAAGAAGATGAAATATTTAGGCATCACTATATATTCATAAGGATGGGAGTAAAGACACACATAGTTATTACAAATGAAATATCACCACATAGGTATGATCAATTCAAAGAGAGGGAGCGTTTTTCTAGAGTGGTCAGACCAGGATATAGAATCTGGGTGTCTCTGTATATCTAGCATGGAAAATTAATCATGTCGTATGTAGTTTTTGATGATGGAATGGTAGGATACCAATTCTAGATGCAATGTACTCACAAGAGAGGACATTATGAAATTGCTCAATTTATCATCGTACGGATAGGACAATGATTATTACACAGTTTATCATCATGAAACTAGGACACTGGTTGATACATAGTTTAAATTCATGAAACTTAGACCATATGGGATCTTAGTTTAGGTTCATAGAGTTTGGAAGATGGGATGAGGCTTTTAAAGAGAAAATATGCAGTGAGGATTCCTAAAAAGCCTGATGTGAATGAGCCAATACGACCAAGTGTCACACAACGCATTCTAGAGAAGAACTCACTCATTTTTTATATTCATGATTCTTGGACTAAGGAACCTAGTTTAACATCATATTCAGGGGATGTTTTGTATTTTCCTTTTATGTTCATGTGAAAAGGACCATCAAAGTTGTGTAGTTTAACATCTTGCAACTAAGATGCTGGTTATTAAGGAGTTTAACATCATGAAAATAGGACTATGAGAAGAAAGTTTAACATCATACTATGAGGATGTCGTCCATTCATGAAAAATACTACTTGAGGAATGTGGAATTTATTGGAGGAGTGATGCACACTCTATCCATGGTGACTAAAGAGTATAAACTATTAGGATAGTCCTTATAAATGATGTATGGAACTTCTTAATTAGGTTCCATATTCAGTGGAAAACTACCTGGTATCATCAACATTTGAAGAGCCAAAACGCTATCGCCTTAGACGAAAGAGAAAAGGTAAGCCATCTTATTTAATGCTTTGGATATTTTTTATAGTTCCTCTCTATATTATGGAAGGATCAAATCTTGTCCACATTATCATATTCTAGTTTATCAAGATGAACTTCTAAAACCTTATCTGATGTCATCAAATCATAGAAAACTGTTTATAGCGATGAAAGCTAGATATCAATTGGAATGAATTCATTTGGTTCGTACACCGAGGAATATAGGGTTACATGGGTAGAATTTTAGGTCATCATCTGATAAGAATAGAGGGAAATAGGAAGATTTCCAATCCAACCATTCTTATTCTGGCCCAAAATCTTCTAAAAGAAATTATAGAGGCCTATTTTGAACAGCTAGATCTTTCCATTCACAAATTAATGGCAGTAGTAAGTATGGTTGGAAATGATGATGTACTTGGTGTAAAATATCTTTAGCTCAATATCCTAGAAGTTGGTTCCATTTTTGGTGAGAATAATGTGATGGAAACCGAATTGATGGATGATATTATAGCTCATAAAATCAACAATGATAAGGATTTGAGTTCCTTGAGAGGAATCACTTCTTCCTAATTGGAAAAAAATATTTCATGGTCAGAATGAAACTAAATTGGTCAGATTTTACTGGTGGATAGGGTCCCACAACATCTAGTTCCTACACTGCAAAGGGACAAGGAAAAATATAGTATGGAAGGGATCTAGTGGTCGATGCACAATGTTTTCATGGAAATGATATTCATGAAACCTCATGGAGAACTCGATATACTCATGGGCCATGGGGGTGCCATAGTATCCCAATAGTCAAATCTGGTGGGAGAGATTCAACCCTATCTGATGTGTACTACATGAAATAGCATGGAAATACTACATAACCTATGAGATCTCATCTCCTTGAATGTAGTGGAGGATAATTCGATCAAATCATCATCTATAGAGATTCTGGTTTAGGTTAGGCCCACTCTGTAGGGTTAACTAGATGTAACACTGACAGATTCACTCATGTTTCTATCTTCTCGATACAAGAGTGTCATGATAGAGATACATGATGAAGGGACTTGTCCAATAGGAGGCTTCTTCAGCTATGGGAGGATCTATGGTTCCTTATAGGGAATCACCAGTAGTAATTTGGTTTACCTACTGATTGTATTCATCATCTGAATTGATAAGAGTGATGAATTTTCAATGTGACAGATGAATGAATAGATCATCATAGTAAGGATCTACAAGAGATGAGAATAGACTTACCATGGAATTGGCTTGACAATTCTGTGACTGGGGAACATGAGTCACCTTTGGTAGTTAAGGGAATTGGGCCATCAGATGGAGTGAATGATATAGTAAGGGAACAAGCCCTGGCTTCCTGAATAATTAATCACAAATGATTTTATTTTGGACTAAATCAAACTCAACCTTTATGTGAAGGTGTGGACAATCAATCTCGAGTGATAGATTGAGACCAATAATGATAACCTAATACTTTTCCTCATTGTTGGCATAGTCTTCTCAGAAAATAAATGAGTAGGACATGACAACCTATATCAAGGTGATAAAGACAACCCCCATGCCTACTCTATTGAGTTTGGGATCAGTGATCCTTATACTAGTTACACTCTAAAAGGCACCATAAAAATGAATATGATAGCACGAAACAGTTTACTCCATTAAGAGGATGGGATCATCTTGGAGATCAACATCCATAGGCACTTCTTCAGAGGGACGAAGAAGTGGATATGAAATTTTTTTAATTCCTAATCCATGATGGCCTTCTACGGAATAAACATGATGTCGAAATACTAAATTACATCTTCCTAGTAGGCTAGTCATCCCATAAATATAGGGTAGTTTAGGATATACTTTAGAATATCCATACAAGAAAACAGATGTATCTCATGATGCAGTAGATAATGTCACAAAATCTATAGTGTAAAAATCAGCAGAAGGATGCTATTTTTGATAGAATAATATCTCTATTCATTGTTAAGGAAAATGACATTGAGATAGCAAAAACTTTTTTTGTACCACTATTTTTCTTCTAGGAAACCAGGGAATCAAGGGATCAATCCAAGGAGGTAGGGTAAATGAAAAACATATTCCGTGAGATGGTTGGTATCTGAAGTGGAGCTTGTAGCAGATATTTCTTGATCTCTTCAAACACAGTTTGGAACTATTCATCCCTTTGGTAGGAAACACCTTTCTCGATGACCCTAGAAAATGGATTACACTTTCTTTCTATATTCAAGATGAATCGAACTATATTGGATATGTAGACTTGGATACCACATATCTCTTAGAGGTTTCTTGGAAGAGGCATCTAGATGATAGCCTTGATCTTCTCTAGGTTGATATCAATTCCTCTGTATCTACCTTTGTATATTTTAAGGGGTTTATCGTCAACTTACTATAATAGAGGAAGCCAAATACTTTCTCAAGATCATTAATATGTTCCTGAAACTGGAAGTATTTAACCACCAAATCATCCATGTAGAATTCCATGAGTGTCCTAAGGACTGGTTTGAAGATGCATTGCATGAGTCGTTGATAATTTGTCCCTTAATTCTTCAGACTAAAGGGAATAACCTATTAGAAGAAAGTACCTTGTAGTTCTATGATCATGGTAGACTCGTCATATTTTAGGTCCATCTGAATCTAATTTTACTCTGAGTACCCATCCATGAAGGAAAGGTCCTGGAACCCTAATATAGCGTCAATCAATAACTCCATCACTAAAAGAAAAAAAATAAACCATCAGATAGTGGTGGTTGAGATCTGGATGTTGATATAGACTCTGATCTACTCATTCATAATCCTAAGTGGGATGATATTGGATATCCACATGAGGTACTTAATGTACATGATGAAACTAGATTTGATAGTATTTTCAACTTTAGTCTTGACCATGGCACCATGGGACGGGTGCATCTCCCTAAGAGGATACTTGAACCTGTGATAGTTTACTGGGAGTCCAAGATGGTGAATGATGACTTGAGGGTATAGCCCTAGTATCTCATCATAGATCTAAGGAAAAAAAAGATGGTGACGCTTTAGGAAATCCACGTATTGTTGTTGTTCCCCTTACGGAATCGCTGAAATGATCAGTGTCATCCTCATATCTAACTCAGTATAAAGGTTCACCTAAAGCAGCTCATCAATAATGGTGGATACATCCTCTTAAAATGCAGGAGGATAATCTTACAGATATTATTCATTATTTGTAGAAGTGTAAGAATCAATATGAGGTGATTCTTCTGGGATGATTTATTTTAGGAGAACAATGGTGCCTTCTTGGGTGGCATTGTAACCCTTGTTTAGAAGCTTCCGATTGACGAATTCTGTTATGCTGATTCCACCAGGCCTTCATCTACGCAGTCCATAATTGATTTCAAAGAAATGTTGATAGCTTAGTTTTTTCTAGTTCAGCCCATTTTGATGAATCAAGTGGGTCTGATGTATGATTGTTTCCCTTGGGATAATGTCTCGATACATGAATAGAGTAGCGGGTTTTGGTATTAATTGATATTATTCAATGTATAAGTACATAGTAATATCTTGAAATTATTTGTACTTAGGTATGGGACATCCTTTCCTCTAATAAATGAAAAAACATCCAAATTATGTCATCATAGTCTCCAAATGGTGAATTTAGTGGACAAATGCGTCATCCAAGTCCATCTATGGGCTTGCTGCAGTGGAGGTTCACTCAATTTCATTAGTCTACACCAGCTTGTCCTTTCTCTATTAATAAGGTGAATCTTTATAGCATGCATATGATTAGTCTAAGGGTGACACATCATCTTGTAGTATTATTACTTGAATTTTTATGGTGTACTTGAGGCATTGGTGATATGAAGATGGAACTGTTGCATGCAGATAGAGCAAGGGCCTAACCATCAATGCGTTGTAAGTAGTGTACTGTGAGACAACCATGAATTAAGTGTTTTCTACCTAACTACCAAAAAGGCTTTTCAAATGGATTATGTCACATTGTCTCTATTTGGTCATGTCAAAACCCTAAATTGTCAGGTCAAAAGGGCTCAAGTCTTCTTCAGTGAGTCCCAACCCACAGAGCATCTAGGTCAGAATGAGATTGATCATGGAACCTATGTTAGTTAGAGAGTAATGGAACACCACACAATTTAACTAGATGGTGATGTAGAATGGTAGGATGTGTCCCTTTATGAGAGATCTTTCATCTTATAGAGAGAAAGAGTGAATGATTGTCATTTTGACTGATTTACAACCTCAGTATATAATGTATTAGCTACCACTTAGTCTCTTTCAAACTAGAGGGGCCTTTTCAATCATTCTATAAGAGATTATTGTTTCTCTTTAGATATATGAAGGGCCCCTAGGATCGAATGATTGGTAGGAATGCTGGGAAGTTTCTTAAATACATCATAATTCCATTATATTAACACATTTTTTCCCATAAGAGGTTGCTCTGTAGTGGGTATCATGATGAGCACTGAAGTCTGAACCACTATATTCCTCTGGTATGAGAAACATCCTACTACTCATAAAAAAACTACCTAGAACTACAACTGGATGATATTTGTCAAACTAAGTATTTTTTGGACATGATTGATCATGAAATGATTGTGGCTATTCTACATTATCAATTAAAACATTTAGCGATGGTAGAAGATCAAGCAGAGTGGGATGGAATGATTGGGTCTAGTAAGCTCTAAAAAACAATGATTTTATTGTGTTGGTGGATTTTATGTACTGACTTAAATCATTGGACTAATCATCCCAGATGTTCAGAAGTCCCCTAATCCTTGTTTGATGGAATCGTTCAAGGACATTCTGGTGGCCTACCTGACATTTATCATTATTAGAACCATGTATGGATCCACTAGCTCAATGATATTTACATAGGCATAGTCCCTATCACTATTGGAGGAGTCTTCCAATACTAGTTAAACTCTAGGTATGATTCCCATCTTTGGAGGCATGAAGTTTCTAAGTGTATGAGATGAATTCAGCATCAAGGTGGAATTTTATTTCCCTTGCATCATCGATGCCAATATTCTCAAGGCATGGAAGGAAGAGAGGTGGATGTAGAAGAAAAATCTGAAGAGGGCACCTTGACTTTAGTAGGTTTTGTCCAGACTAAACAATCATGGATGTTTTTGTGGGCATCAAAGACTACTCTACGGGCCAACCAATCATCATACTTTTTAGTCCCACATTTGGAATCCTATTTCCACTCACTATAACCTTCATTTTCAATTCGATGATCAATAGTGTTGTGTACTACCCACATTGTAAATTCACCCAATCTGATCACACCATTATCCACTTAGTCCTTGAACATATATCACTTCTTAATGGATTTCCAAGAATCCTGTGATAAGGTTAGTTGTTTGCATTATCGGAGATCTCAATATCGCGTGGATTTCTTCATTATAGCAAACTTCATAATAGCTTGTTCAATATAACTGCAAAAATATCCGGGAACCTCATCCTCTAAGAAGGAGTAGGTTCGTTTTATCCTATATAGAAAGAGAGCTCTAGAAGCTAGGCCCTGACGAGGGATTGGAGCCACATTATCTGATATGGGTGGTGATTCCTATCAAAGATGTTCCTACTAATTTCGAGCTTGGAAAGCTGGAGCTTGTTGTCCTTAATGAGGTTATTCTTTGAGAGGCTCTATAGGAAACAGATCGAGCGATAATGGGTCCCCTACCTTTACTACGGTGGCATTCTATGCCTTCGAGGATCTTCTCCAAATAGTCATAAGAGTCATGTGACATGACTTCTTAGCTTATTGTGAGACTTCATTTAGGCATTGATCCATGTTATAGAAATCTTATAATCCACTTGGGAAGTTTTGAGGGATGAGGGTGGGTACCAATTCAATATTGACATGCACATCATCAATAGCTACTCGTGAGTCAACGACATGTCGAGCGAGTACATAAGGCCTTCACATATGGTGATCAGGTCTACCACATGCTCATATGGTAGTTGGTTTCACAAGAAGAGGCCATCAATACTTGTCTTGTAGGTGGTAGAATTGAACTGGTACTGAAACTGACTGTGAACGTCTTCCCTTCCAATGATGGACCCAATGGGGAACTGGCTGTACGAGATGAACGCAAACCCTTCCAATGTCCGACTAAAACATCAGAGCTTTTCTACTTCCTACTGCTTTGGGGTTCCCAACATTGTTCTACACCTAAAGATGATTTGGTCGATATTATTTATAGGGTCTCTCATTCCATTGAAGGGGGAGAAGGTTGGATTCCTGAAATCCAAGGGTTCTCAAATGTCTTCCACCTATATCGGATACTACTTGCTATCAGTTGGAATCACCACCTATCAAATTTAGAAGGATTAGAGATGAGAAATGAGAGAAAATATTAGATCATCCTAGGAATGATTCTTATCTTGATGAGGATTCCTAACCAATAGTGTGTTGAGCAGCTCATCAATACGACAGATAGCTCCAACATCTCACAGAGTGATCTGTACAACAGCTTGTGGAGTGGTTTTATCTGAGTCCCAATAGAGATTCTCACACTGTTTGGGAATATTGGGAAATGAATACCATGTTCTCTTTCCAAAAAAATATGGTCTCAAACCTATTGGGATGAATGTTATTACCAAGCTTAATAGGGGGAAACTAGACAGGAAGGACTTGCGGCTACCCCTACTACCTCGGTGGAGGAGCATGATCTGGTCAAGGGGTGTCAGAGTTGGGGCACTACTCTATAAAGAGATAATTGATGATATAGTTTCGATTTAAATTATTTTTTTACAAAGCAGACATAGAGGTATCATTACCTATCTTCTGTGTGGTATCAGGAGGATCTGAGGGCTCCGGATGTCCCTAAGCCTTGTTGAGATTTCAGCTACTGGGAAACAATGTAGAGGGTTCTCTATGGCCAAGAATCTTCCTTTACAGGCGAGTCAAGACACATGTGTGATGGTCCACCTAATAATATTATACCATAGATGTTTGGTCCTCCTCATTGGACTTTATACTAGTCTCCCCATCCTTAGGCAATCTGTGGTTAGTAATATTCACCATGAAAATTCATGGGGGTGTATCCTCAAAATCATCAGGTGAATTGGGTAGCCGATTAATGGGACTGAAATAGAGAGAGACATGTTTTCCAAAACCACAGATCTTCAGGTGTGGAGATTCTTATTCAATAAATCTGTGGAGCCCTTTGAAGCTCTGAACACATCTCCATTGAAGGGTTCTGTGGTAACTGGGTGACATAGGATGTTGCACCACTGAGAGTGCTTCCAACTCTACCACCCGACATTACTGTTCGATGTCATCAAAGTCATATCAACACATTAGGTAGACCAAATTATGGTAACATAGGTTCAACTATGTTGCCTTGATGGTTTGAATAAAGCACATAACCAGGTCCTGAGTGAGAGACTATAGAATATTGAAGTTGAGATCCTCATTGGGCCAGAAAACCCTAGACAAGGGGTCAGAATATAGAGTTTCTGATAAGATCCCTTTTTCATAAGTAGGGATCAAATCCTGGATGGACTAAGATTCAGTCGGTGCTGGATGGGAGACTGGTAGTTTCACATATATGGACTATGGTAGTGGTAGTCTGGCTGACAGAGAGACCAATGCATGAACTAACAGATCACTGCATGCTAGATCATTTCTTGGGGGCGGTGCTAACCGCATCACTACATCCATATAAGTCAAAGTACTAACCACAACCTCAACTATGAGGGCATCAAAATTCATTTACAGGTCCATTCTATTCTCTTTATCTATCATATACAAGAATAATGCTCAATGATCTTGGGTAGAGGTAGAGAATGATGTCAGAGTTACAGAGATGATTTCACTACAAGGCCATGGTAGGGAGATAGATCTTCCTCCACCTTCAAATACCTGTGAAGTTATATATGAATCTTATAGATCCCACCTTCTAGGTTAAAAAATATCACTCACCAAGATCCTACCCTAGAATCCAATAAAAAAAATGGGGAGGGGGGCTCCATCATTCAGTGACATTAGGATTTAGAATCTAATAAGTGAACAAGATTGACAATGACCTAGGGATTTACTAAATTCTACCTTTGGTAGCGACAATTCTCCCTTCTACCCCTTGACAACTCATCAAGGAAAATATGCCCTTCTCCATGGGGTGGAACTCCATGATGTTTGGATTTGGGGTGGGGAAGACCTCCACTAGAGATTGTTGGGATATGTGGAGAACCTCTATATTAGTTATGGTTATAGAGGGGAGGACCTCTTCTTGGATCGATTTGAGAGTTGGGAGGGCCTCCACTCTAGATGTTGACGTAGTAGGGAGGACCTCTAATTCGGTGGGTCGATGTGTGAGGAGGTCCTTATCATTGATCAAACATGACATGGGTAGGACCTCCTGGTTGAGAGGCACGAGTATGAGGGGGGCCTTCGTACTGGTTGTTGGGTGTACGGGGAGGACCTCTACTATAGTTGGCTCAAATATGGGGAGGTTCACCTTGTTGAACGGTGAAGATATCATATAGAGGACCTTCAAATTGATAATCAGTGATGTGGAGAGGGTCTCCATTTTTGTTAAAACTGGAGTGGGGATGACCTCTGTTGGAGATAGGAATGGTGCGAGGAGGATGTTCGAGTGGCTGATTGGTGAATCAGGGAAGACCTTTGAATCAAGAACCATATGTCGGGGGAGGACCAACGTACTACATGATGACAAAGTGGGGATTAAATCTACCTTGTCCGGTATTGGGGACATGGGGGATACCTCCATGTTTGACATGATAATAGGGTGGACCTCTGCTTTGGTGGGATATTGAATGGGAAGGGCCTCCATAATGAATATCATCATCAAAAACTATCCCGTAACAACTAATGGGGGTTCCAATAGTTGACATAGTCAACTCGACCTGCTTGTGAGGTTGTTGAGGGATCGATCCTAACTAGGTATTGAGAGGTTCATTCTCTATGGTGGTAGGTATTTGGTGGAATGCATCAGATGTGGAAGGGGCCACTGTAGCTGTGGAATATGATTCCCCCCGATGAGAATCCTCTTGATATTGAGCCTGTCATTTACATTGGGTTATCTAGAATAGAACCACAAGAGAAGGGGAATAATATACATATTCTTCAGTCTGAAGGACTAGTAGTCGGTGGCATTGACATATCCTAGTGGGATCCCGTTAGGTGACTCCCAATAAGTGGTCATTGCTGGGGTGAACTAGGCAGGCCCTACCTCCCTGGCTTAGGGGAGTGAGCCATAGGAATGATCTAGGGAGAGGTTCTTGAAATGATTGTTTATCAGAGTGGGGATGCATTGACTCCCTACACGATCCTTGGAGGAGGTACTATTATAGAGGAAAAAAAGTATCCTGGTCCTGGTGATCCATATCCGTTGTGGAAATGACCCCATCATGGTCATACTATTATAGAAGGGTGTCCATCATCATCATATAAATGATTTTAGAGGGTATGATGGGGTGTGGTTTCATGGTAGCTGATTTCATAGAGTTGTTTTTTTGGAGGTGGGGTCATGCAGTATTATTGTATTGACATTTCTCCTACCTTGCGTTGAAAAACACTGGGTGAGCGGTTTCCTGCAGCTTGGGTCGTGAAAATCAAGAGGTTCAACTATCAGTGTGGATATAAGGAAAGTGATTCCCAATTCCCCAACATCTTCCAATATTTCATGGATAGAGAGAAATCGGTTTTTTCTAACAATGTTGCATACCATATTGTCCAATGTTCAACTACCACAATATATATGGAGTTCCATGCCAAACCCATTGTTTGCATAGTGGGTAATATACTGTATAGTGGTATCTGGTGACATTATTATCTTTTTATGTAACAAACGTTACTAGTCCCCATGTTGAGGGGAAGAGTTTAACATAGGGTTCACCATTTATGTTTCTGATGCTTTCACCAAGGCGCACCTCCACACATGTTATTGTCCTCTAGAATTACATTTTCACCTCGAATTCCCACTTTCCAATGGTTGGAGGATTTCATTACTTTCTTGGTGTTGTATATTCCTTGACAAAAAATGGATGATGGGATGTTGGTTCCTCCACTTCTTGAAATATAGGCTATAGCCATGGACCTATAACCACGGTTTTAAAACTACGGCTATAGGTGGATACAACCATGGTTATATGGCCTATAGCCACGACTTTAAAACTGTGGATATAAGTCTTTTTTTAATGGGATATAGGCATAGTTTTTAAAATTTTGGTTATATCCCACACTTATATTCATTGTTATGTGGAATATAGCCACGTTTTTCAAAACTGTGGCTATAGGTCTCCCTCCCTTGTATGGGAGAAAACATTTCCTGCCAAAAACATTTCTAGAAGAAAAATTGCCACAGTTTTTAGGATATTTCCACGAGTTTTAATAATATAATATATATACATATACATGAACAAAATCCTTTGTGGTGTAGTGGTTAGGGTGATGGAACGTGAATGGAAGGTGCTGTGATCAAATTCATCTAGGCACAAATTATTTTGAGAATATTTCCATGGTTTTCAAGGCCTATAACCATGGTTAAAACCAAGAAAATAATCCTCTATTTCTACGGTTAAAAATGTGGAAATACGTCAACTACCACGGTTGACATTGGAGACACCTATTCCCATGGTTAAAACTGTGGCCATAGGTCAGACCCTACTACCACGACGATAGTGCCCAAAGTTGCGTAAAACCATGGTTGTAGCCTACAACCACAGTTTTGGGACCTATTCCCATAGTTTTGAATCATGGCAATAGCCCATTTTTCTAGTTGTGCTCCTTAGATGTTTTTCTACTTAAAACTCATCACCTAATCCGAGTCTCCCTCATATATTGAGATGTGTTCATGAAACTCATTCTTAGTTCCATCTATTTGTGGATGATAGTTAATTATGATGCCTCTTTTTGAACATTACAATGGATCCTGAAAGGGATTAATCATTTGGATACGGAAGTGGTCATGTTGGACATCACTAGAAGTTTTGGAAGTTGGAACATTGTTAACCTATATTCTTCCTCAAAATAGGGCATCTTATGGGTGTAGATCCCAAGGAATCCCTTGTATATCATAGGGTATCTGTTGCCGAAGTCATATATTATGATGTTTTTCTTAGGTTTCCAATGTTTAACAAGAGGTTTTAGTGTAGCTAATGACTAATTTAACATCTTGTGGATTCAAAAAGAGGCTTGATTAGAATGCCTTATGTTGAGGATTAGAGAGATACATCCCTAGGAGGGAGCATCTATAAGGTTTACCAATGGATGGATCAGAACACCGCATGGAGGAAGATTTTAGGGGTGTGTCTCATAAAGGGAAGGTGTCTCACCATGTAGGGGTACATCCATAGTTGGTAGGCACCAAGATTTACTAAGTGGATGGGTTAGAGCACCCTACAAGGGTGGTGTGTCCCATAAAGGGATGATTTGACACCATGAAGGGTTATATACCTTGGATGGAGACACCAATGATTAAAATGGCTTAGGAATGAAACTCATTAAGGCATCCTACGTAACCTATATGGGAATTAGATATCAAAATATATATATTTTTATGGATCGTGTGGGGATATTGCATGGGATATACCCTTCATAAGAGGATTATTATTGATTGGATTTTATGTATTCTCTAGGGCTTACGCATGAGAGATACCTGGATACTTCCAGGAGTAGTGATGATGTCATTGGGGATTATGTGTAGGAATGAACCAGGTGGATGGAATGATCTCGTTGAGATGTAAAAGATAAGGTAAAATCAGGATGGATGTGGATGCAATGTTGGGTGGAGTGGATGTAATGGATGGATTATTGGGGATGTTGGGACTGAACCTCGGGAATTCTTTCTACGTATCCTAGTTAGCTAGGAATAAAATTCCACGTAGTTCTAGAAGGGTCTTTAGGGAATTTACCTAAGGAGGATTCCAATGATAGTGAAGAATATGGTTTGTTATTACACATCGATACTTCCTATATGGAGACTAGAACAATTGGAAGTAGTAGACCTGAATATCATTCTTTGATATATGAGTCAATGAGATATGATTTGGGGATAAAACATAAGATCCACCTGGGGAGGACATCATTCTATATGAGGAGGATCTCATTCATTGTGGGGAAGGTCACATTCCATGTCATTCATACATATATCATTATATCAATGTTGTGCTAGGATCTACATTTAATAATGTCCCATGGTGCACAAGGGGACTAATCATAAAGGGAGAGAAAAAGGGAGAGCTTAAGTTCCCATCCATTATTTGACCTAGTGGTCTAGGGGGAGAGGAGGAGAAAAGGTGCTACCCCTATAATAAAGGGAAGGAGCTTACTCTAGGATGGATGACTAAGAGGATATCATTCTCTATATGGAGGGTGTGGATGATATGATTCCCTATCAGTCATACATATGACATCCTGAATTTTCTACAAAATAAAAGGCCACATTTTAACATAATGCATTGAGAACGTTTGTTTCTAGGAAGTTGTACGTCATGTAGCTTGGGCCCAGGGTACTCACTCCTCACCCATTGGTCTTACACAATCATCAGACTACTTTAGAAATTAAAAGTTAGAATGATAGGGAGGATTGTTCACTCACAAGGTCCATATTAGTGTTCCGATTCTAAAAAAAAGATGCATTAGCGTAGCTATGATGAAAATAAAATGGTAAATAAAAATCATGAGGGATGACTCATGAGGGACCAAGAAGTCACAACATGCATGATTAGAGGGATGCATAGAAGAGGAGTGTGCAAGAGTAGAGGGTTGCATGTAGAGGGGCTAATATATAGTGATTTATAATAAAGAAAACCCATGTATCTTAAAGGATAGGAAGGACACAAGTTTATAGTGTTACACATATGTCAAAGGGTTGAGAACAAGAATAGGGTGCACCTAAGACACAGAGGTATGCATAAGAGGGTTCTTTTGCGAACACTTGAATTAGGCTTGAAGGTAATGGGTGAGTGTCAAGCCACAGTGGGACCACATAAATGAGGAAACCCATGGAACCTGTCATGAAAGATAATATAACATGAGGTTTACATGGATTTCACACTATCTCGGAAGAGGTGCATTAAATGCATAAGGGAGACACTTTGACTTTCAGAGGATCACCATGAATAAGGGGGTGCACTAAAATATACTAACAAAAATATTCTGTGGTGGTGCACAAGGTTTCTTGTATGGAAGAGGCCATACATGTTTCTAGGCCATTAGTCATAATGGGCGCAGGAACAAAGGGTCTATTTGATGTCGGACTGGGTGTGTAGGATCCTTTAATGCAGTATTCAGTCCTGCACGAACCGTTTGGAACTTATGTGTGCCTGACTGAGGATTCTTAAAATCTTCCATTCAGTTGAAGAGTGCCTTTGGTTTACAAATATATGTTCATTGTGGCTCTGTTCAGAATTCAGTTCCAATAATATAATTACATTAAATTCATAAAAACAATAACATATATATTTTTTAGATAACAACTAAGTAAAAATAAATGATTCTAAAAACATTAAAAGGAAAGAAAATTTAATAAATTATTGTGTAAAATTAATGTTTTAGAAGAATATATCTTGTTAAACATATTTTAAATTAATATATTTGAATTTCATCATTGATTTGATATTTTTAAATTAAAATTAATTTAATAATTCCAAAATTGACTTTAATGTTATTTTATAATAAATGATATTTAAAAAAATTGTAAAAATCACTAAAAAACCTATATTTTGAAAATTTATTTATAAATTTTAATAAATATAAAATATGGTCTATTTATGGAGAAATTGATAATTTATAATTATCATATTGGCCCCTAAATATAAAAAACATTGTTAACACGGTTCAGGTCAATGTAGTGTTTTTGCGTGTTACATGCGTTTGTTTTAAAATTACATTAAGAAACATAGGTTTTTTAATTATTAAGTTAGATAACATATTTTTAATTAATTATATATAATTTTTCTAATAAATCTCACTTTAATTTATTCTTAATATTTAAATTTCTTATGATATGAAACTAGTTACTTTAATAAAAACTACAATGAAACAAATAAAGAAACTTAAAGACTAAGGAACAAAAATTATTTTATTTTTTTGGGGTGTGAGTGTTTCTCAACAATAAATCCAATTTAATAAATTATTTTTTCCATTTTTGAAGATGTTTAGGCAAGAGATACCTCCAAATATTGTTTAACTTTTATGGTTTACAAGAATGCCACTCCCCCTCCACTGTAAAAGGAACTCACCCTCCCCTATTCCTTCATAACTATCATGATATTTGGATCATCAAATAAATACCCAAAAAAATTTCTAAAATACCCCAACTCACCCTAAAGTCCTCAATTTGGGCATAAATCTAACAAACAAGTCCTTCAGTATAAACCAAAAGACGTTTCTTTGAAGAAGAGGTAACTTTCATCTAACCCACATTGTTTACCTTGTTTCCATATCCACTCCCTCAATTTATTATCATTCCATGATTAAATAATAAAATAATTATCCTAAATATACTGAATTATTTTTATATTATGTTTTATACCCACACCTACACACACATCCATAAAATTGTTAATGAAATTACTGTTCATGTATGACGAACTACAACCTCACGTAACGATGTCGTTTGTTTTTCCATAACCACCTCTAATGACTGTGAATTATGATGGAAACAATATTTTTATATGATATATACATGTTATATTTATGTTTTTTTAATACTTATGTAATATTTATATGACATACAACTTATTTCATTCCATTTTTTGTAAATATGATAACATCGTTTGTGGATGCATAGACTACCACATACTCAAAGCGATGTGATACGTTCACACATATCATAGAATATATTAAATATGGGTTTAATTTAAAATATGTGAAATAAATGAAATATATGTTATATTCATGACATAATTAAATTTCTATAAAGATAATATATCTTTTCCTTTGTTACCCATTCACACACTGAAAAAGTGATAACCGCGTTCGTGGATGTGTAAACTACCAAATCCTCGACGCGTTGTGATTCATTTTACATAACAAGAATTATAAATATAAGTATATATGATTAAAAAATTTAGTATTTATGAAATAAATATAATTAGGGAAATATAAATGTTACTCATCTTCTTTCCATAATGATCATCGAAAAATGGGAATGTTATTCATGCCTACGTACAACCTACCATCTCTATGATTGTAATGCTAGTTCATTTTTCCAAGCTGTCATTCAAGATTTGTTTTAAAAGTATAATTTATGTATAAATATTGTAATTATATTATTACTATTATTCTTACATTGTTTATATAATGGCCCCATTCACCATAGTCGACCTATCAAGGACAGTTTTGAGACGTGAGCCAAATATGGTCAAAACATACTGCTTAAACATTATTGATTAAGTAAATGTATATAAATTGTTTATAAGTGAAGGAAATGTAATATTAAACATGAGATAGATTATGAATCAATAATATTGTTAACTTATGTTTATTATTAATTAATATAGAGAAAAATCATGACAAATTGGACATGAGGTAAGGGATTTCGTCTCAATTTCATTTTGTTGAGAATTATTGTATTTATATGCACCTAGTTTATTTTATATTGTATATATAATGAACACATTTAAATATTATATCTTGAATTTTCTTAATTTCATGTAATTTTAATTTTTCATTTGATGATTATTAATTTTTGTGTTTCTAATTCAGATGTTACCATAGTTTTAAGGGGATTTCAACTCTCACTTTTATTTCTATGAGAAATATTCCATGTTCACCACTTATTGTTGTTGTGTGGTGTATATAATACCCATGAATATATTTTATGGTTCTTATCCTTAAATTTATGGTGTTTTATATATCATTTTGATGATCTCTCCTTTACGAGCTTTACACTTTAGAAGTTACCAAAGCTGTAATGGACTTCTATCACAATTTTCCTTCTTTGAGATATTTATTTTGTTATACACCTATATTCTTATATGAGGTGTATTTAATTTTACATTTCAATGTTATATAATTAATATAATTACTAAAATTATATTATAAGTTTCATTTATTGTTATTCCATTCATGAGGTTAATAGATCAAACGTTTTAATGTGGTATGAGATAATTTGGAATGTTTAAAGATTATTTTTGGAAAGAATGTTTTAATGATAATTTAATAAAATTTACATTAATAAATGAAAGAATAATTTTTTTAATTATCCACCACTTGTGATATTATGTACTGATTTCAACCTCATTCATTCTTCGGATGGATTATTTTTTTCAAAGATAGTGCTATTTAACCCATTTCTTTTTTGTGGGTTAATCATGTTTCAATGAAATTGTTATTTAACCCATTTTCTCCAAGTGTTACTCATGTTACAATGAGATTTTTATTTAACCCATTTAATTTCTATGGGAAAATCATGACTGAATGACATTTTTTTGGAACCCATTTGCTTTTAATGGGTTAATCACATTTTAAATTGATTTTCATTTTTCCCATTTCTTTTCTAAGGGATAATCAAGATTCAATGGTATTATTATAGAATGCAGTTCATTTCCACAGGTTAAACATGTTTCCAAGAGATTTTTGTGGAACCCATTTTCTTTCCATAGGTTATTTATATTATAAAAATAATATAGGTTGTTTCAATTAGTTTTGATGAATTCTCTATGTACTCAGTTCTTGGACATTGTAAATGATGGGTGTGCCCATATAGCACCGAGTGAGACTGTTATAGAATATATGATGGATGAACCTATATATCAATCCAATTCATTGGATAATCAAGAGATAGAAGTCGACCATATTGGTTATTCCATTTTTAAGGTGTTTGTAAGTGTTCTGTATGGTTTCAATGATATGATTTTCTAAGATACCAATGTTTATTATTTATTCTTACTATGAGTTCATAATGCTTCTCATGATCGATACTGATATCACATGGCTTTTGATCATGGATTTGGATGACTATTAACTTTTCCATGTTTTTATATTTGATTGTATTAGTATTTATGGGTATGATTTCTTTTATGATTCACTCATGCACATTGATTAAGTCATCATTCCCTTATGCACTCTTTTTCTTATTGATGACTTTTAATTGTTAATGTTTATGTTTACTCTTACTGAGTATCTGAGCTCACCCCTATTATGTTTCCTTTTCCCTAGGTTTTATAGAATTTTGTTTAATAATTTATGTTTATAATGGATTTCAAAAGGATGATTTTGATGACCTTTTGTGAAATAAGAAAAGATGGGTTAAATGGGAGAAATGATATTTTTAAAAATTATGAGTCCAAGTTGATATGAGTTTTTAAAAAAGAGTTTTTCATAACTCTATAAAATTATAATCCTAAAAGGTCCTCTATTATGTAGGTTATCCATGTTCTCCATTGGTGTTATAAGGTTTTGATGGATAATTTTGGGTCTTAATTTTTAGCATCATAGGCATAAATGTAAAGTTATAGATTTCATAAAAGGATATGAGAGTGTGGATTCTAATCCATTATATTATAGTCTCCCCATGGTATCTTTATTTGACCCTCACTGCTAGTTAGCAGACTCTGGCATATAGGGAGGTGTGCGTGAAGTCATGTTGTCAACCGGCTTGGGGCCTCAGTGTCAGTTACTTGGCTTAGGACATCACAAAGTGGTATCGAAGGTAGATTTTATTTCCTTTTATTTTATCTTACTAATTGGGAAAGGTAGGCATGATATTAGGATGAGTTAGTCCTCAGTCAAGAGCTTGTTCATGGGAGTAGCTATCTTATGTACAAGGGTACATGACAAGTACCCAAGGATGGGATTTTTGTTATTAATGTTTAATGTTACAGTTGGATGTTATTTTTCCTCATGTGATGAACTTGTTTTGTGATGTTAAATATTTTTTAGATTTTTTGAGATTTGACTCAGGTCCTAGTGTGTCACAAAAGTTTTTCATACATTCATCATTAATGTCACACATGATTTTTCATAACATGCATCATTTTAGGCATCCCTAAAAAAGTACGTATTGGGATGACTTGTTAATATGAAAGTTCATTTCCTGGTTGTGTAAATTTTAATGAAAAATGTTCTTAATATGATATTGAAAATTATAAAATGATATAAAATGTAGAAAATGTGTGTCTAATGAGAAACACAAATATGAGAATGTGTTTACCATTTATTAACCATGATCTAGAAGTTGGATGGTTAAGGGTATTAATATTGGATTAGTTATGACTATGTTAATGATTATGAGGGATGAATTATTATAGATTAATGTGAATTCTTGTATTTTTGTAACTGATATGTTATGTTTTTTAGGTCATGTGTTCCAAATTATATAGATATTTCCCTAGGACTATTATTGGTTATAGTATGATAGGAATACAATTCTAGATGTGTGCCTCTAGAAGTGGAAAATGAGGCTCCAATAGTTTTGGATGATGAATTTGAAGAAAAAATCCATGATAACATTTCTCAGTTTTTGAATTTTATAGAAAGAGACCTAGGGCGGGTTTTGATGAATGTGTCTGATTTGACATGAGAGTTTCAGTTATATCACCTTCCTAATTTCACTAGAGATGATGGAACTGAGACAACTGAGTTCTAGATTGAGTATTTCCATACAATTATTGAACAATTAGATATTTCTACTAAGAAATGAGTGAAACTAACAACATATACGTTGTGAGGATTAGTGAAGAGATGGTGGGATATTTAGGCTAGAAGTGAGAATATGGAAAACATGGTATAAAAGGTCTATCGAGTGATGTTTCGTGATCAATTTTAGCCTGACACACAATGATAAGAGAGGGAAGAAGAGTTTATGAGGCTGACATATATGAATATGTTTATGATGGACTATGTTGGTCACTTTTCCGACTTGAAGATTTTTTCTATAGAGTTGGTAGGGGATAAGATAGCTATGAAATGAAATTTCTTGGATGGGATAAAATATTATATTAAGTCCCAAGTTAAAATCTTTTGGTAAAATAAGTTTACTAAGGTATTGGATCAGTCTCTTGTATCTAAGGGGAACCTGAAGGAGGATTCTAGTGAAGGAAATGTGGTTTATGATAGAAAACCAAGAGGTACAACATCTAAGAGTAGGAAGCATCACAATTAGAATGTTGATCAGAGTAGTATAAAGTAGATTGGCGAGGGGGAAGGATCAGTTTCTTAGGATATTACTCGAGTTTTCTACCACCAGTGTGGTAGTTTGATTCACTTTCATTGGAATTTTACCTTACCACTTGTATAGTTCCATGATTGTAGTAGTATGGGACATATATAGTGGTTCTACAGGAATCCATGATATATGGGTAATGGTGGAGGAGATAGGAAGAATCCATGTAACTAAAGTGGGCGTTTAACCCCATATCAGTCTAGTAATTGGAGTTCTACTAGTAGTGGCAATCATGGTAGTGGATGAGATGCTTATGGGAAAGAGCACCCATATTGTAAGAGTTATTGATCTCAGGGGAATCAAAATTAATTATAGGGAAGAGGGGTAGGACATTCACATGCAGTTTATCCTATAGTAGTTGATAATGAGTTTGGACCATCGATAATTATAGGTATAATTCTTCTATATTCTACACATTTCTTGTTCCTTATTTGATATTGTTGCATCTCATTATTTTATATCTTCAAAACATGGGAATTAATTGAGCTTGAAAATTGAGTTTTTAAGAAGGGTTATGACAATCAATGATACTTTTGGAACATGGTAGAGAGACATATGTTTGTTCAAGTGGAATTATTAAAAGGTTGATGAGTATAAATTTCTATGGGATCATTAAATCTGGGATATGTTATGATTTAACTTGATCATGGGTATGGAATGTTTAGTAGTACACTGATCCCACATTTATTTTTATAGCTAGAGAGTGAATTTTACATCTCCTGAAGGTGAAAATTATATACATTATAAGGAATGTGATATCTAGGCAGGCCATGCAGGTCCAGCTCATTAGCAACCTAGGGATATAACGACCTAGGTTTTCATTCTTATTCTCGATGATGTGGTTGTGAATAAATATGTCTTTCAACCCATTGTGGTCCTATTCCAGGATGTATTACCTGAAAATTTCTTAGGGATTCCACATGATACATACATGGATTTTATGATTGAACTCATGCCCGTAGATGATCTAGTTTCTATTCCACCATATGGGATACAAACAATAGATATTCAAGAGCTAAAGTATCAATTAGTAGAGATGATGGTTAAGGGGATTATCCATCAAGGTACGTCTACTTGGGGTACTCTAGTATTGTTTTTTGAGAAGTATTATGGGAATTTGTGCATATGTATTGAATATTATAAGTTTAACGAGATGATAGTGAAGAATTAGTATCCCCTCCCACGTATCGATGATCTCTATGACCAGTTGATGGGTGCTTGTTTCTTTTTAAAGATTGATTTGAGATTAGGGTATCATCCATTGATAGTTTAACCTTATGATAAACCTCAAGCTTATTTAAGTAGTAAATATAGAATTTATTAGTTAATCATGATGTCTTTCAAGTTGAAAAATGCACTAGTAGTGTTTATGGCCTTGATGAACCAAATCTTCCACTTGTACAAGGATTAGTTTTCGGTAGTGTTTCTGCATGACATATTTGTGTAATCCAAGACTAATAATGATCATTAACAACATATTGACATCATCATATGTTTTATGATAGAGAATTAGATATACACCAATCTATGTTAGTGTCAACTCTGGGTTGGTCAGGTACATTTATAGTGTCACATAGTCTCAGAGGAAGGTGTCTCTGTAAACCTAGAGAAGGTGTTTATTGGGAGAAACCTAAGAACAATTTTAACAAATGAATTTCTTTTTATTAGTGGTCTATTATCAGAGGTTCATTGATGAATTTGTCTATTTTAAATCACCACTTTAAATAATGATCAAGAAGTAGGTAAGGTTTTTTTAGGGTGGAGCACGCGAGAATTATTTCTAGGAATTGAATTAGTTATTGACTACTGAACTGATCTTAATACTACTTGAGTCAGGTATGGAGTATGCAGTGTTTTGTGAGGAATATGAGATTGGACATGAAGAAGTATTGATGTATAAGGATCATGTTGTGGCATATGTTCCAGAAAGGTTGAGTGCATATGAATGGAATTACCCCACACACTACCTCATGTTATATGGAATTGTTTATGACTTGACGTGTTGGTGGTATTACCAATTTGGAAAGAAGTTTACAATGTATTCCGATCATGATATCTTAAAGTATATCTATTTGTATTGAGATTTTAATATCAAGCAGCAGAGGTGGGCTGAGTATATTTTGACATATGATTTCGAGCAAGAATATATACTTTAGAAGGGAAAAGGGTTTTTAATGATTTGAGTAGAAAAACTCAGATTCATGATGTTCATGAGTCTACTTATGAGTATATGAGGAGAGTTTTTCTACCTCAAATGATTGCTTTGGTTTAGGACATCCAAGAGAGGATGAATCTTGTATTTGTATCAATGGAGTTTATTCTCTTATGTTGGATCAGAGAGAGGAAGAATGAGGATCTACAGTGTTTGTACATTAGGTAAATCCTTGAAGGGGGGAGTCATATTTAGATTGGAAAATAGATGAGGATGAGATCATCTGTGTTCAGGGCCATGTAGTTTTGCCTACATGTATGAAAAAGATGATGAGGTATGAATTTCATGCCTCAAATGTGGGGGGTACATCTGAGTTTGAACAAAATGTACTATGACCTACATCAGCATTATTGGTGGTCAGCCATCAAAAAGGATATTGTAGGGTTCATGAAATGATGCTACACCTGCAAATAGGTGGAGGATGAGATTCAATAAATTGGTGGTTTACTGTAGCTGTTTCCCATTACATAATGGTAATGAGATGATGTTACCATGGAATTTGTTGTGGGTCTACCAAGGAAACCTCAGAAGAATTATGCTATTTGGGTTGTTGTGGACCGAATGAAGAAAGAAGAACTTTTATTTCCTATATGGGAGTCTTTATCAGTGGATAAATTGTGATAATTATATGTTCAGGAGATATATTGTCTTCATGGGGTTCCGAGGAGTATAGTTTCAGACCATGAATCCCATATCATTTCACACTTCTGGAATGGCTTTAAGAAGGTGCTTAGTACATAGGTATTACTGAATATGGATTTCCACTCATAGATATAGGAGAAGTCAGAATGTACTATACATGTGTTTTGAGGGTATGCTATGATCATGCCTCTTTACATTGGTGGGACTTGGGAGAGTCACCTAGAACTTGTGGAGTTATCCTATAACAATAGTTATCAAGAAACTATTCATATGGAACCATATGAGGATCTTTATGATAGGCCATGCAGATCACCTCTATGTTTGACAGAGGTAGGAAAGTTAGAGTTGTTGGGACTGAGTCTCATATTGGAGACTTAAAATCGCATTATTCTTATTTGGAGACATATGGATATGAATCAGAGTAGGCAGAATATTTATGCTGATAGACACTAATAACCCTAAGATTGTGTAGAGGGTGATCATGTATTCCTTAAGGTGTCTCTTAGATTAGGTCACCATTGGATATAGAGGTAGGGAAAGTTGGCACCCACGTTTATTGTAACTTCTAAGGTTATGGAGAGAATCGGGCTTGTGGAATACTAATTGGATCTTCCCCCGAGTCATAGTACTATTCATGATGTTTTTCATGTGTCACAACTTCAAAGATATCACCTCAAACCTTCTCATGTGATTGATATTGATGATGTTGAGCTTGAGACTAATTTTTTCTTTTGTGGAGTATCCCATACATGTATTGGATTGTAGTGAGATTGTTTTCCAGTGAAATACTATGACAATTTTATGAGTATTGTGGCAACATGGGTGCATTCAGGGAGAACCATGGGGGAGGAAAATGGATATGTGGGATTAGTGGCCTGATATTATTTCACCTCGAAATCATAGAGATACATGGTAGTACAACAAGAGGATGAGCTATTATAGGGTGGGTAGATTTAAAGATCTCAACCTTTTCTAGAGATGACACTAGCACATTTATAAGTACTGTATTTCATATTTTTAGTAAATATTTTCTGGGTTTTACTTTGAGGAGATTTTGGGTGAAATTAGATATTTTTGGAGGGGTTTTGTGCAGTGCATGGTTAGTGAACGATTTTTCTAAACCATTCACCCTACCCTAGAAAACTATGTAACCACAGATAGAGAAAGATTTCATGACTGGAACATGGTTTGTTTAACTGAGCGCCCTCTTAGTAGTAACCCTACAACCCCTAATCGAGGCACACATTTAGGGTTCACTATTTGGAAAATAATGCACCCCAACCAAGGAAACTATTCCCATGGATTTTGACCCCCCGAAAGTTATTTAAAAATTCTAGAACCCCTCATATTTCACCATAATTCAACCCTATTCAAAAAAAATTCTGATGATATTAGAGTCTCCCATATAGATTCCAATGCCTTATGAACACCATTCTTGATAAATCAAAGATCTGTTAAACAGACCTGCAACTCTTCTGGTATTTGATCTCTTCCAGATTGGTTTCCTACGTCTCTCTAATATTATTACCCTCATTTGGAATGATGATTTTCATCTGTTATAAAGGGTTAGATCTAGTTTTTCATGGATCTTAAACAATTTGATCTTGTATTTAGATTTTGGATCTAGATGTCATACTTCATGGTGTAATTGAACATTCTGATTCAATTTGTGGATTTTCGGTTTGGTGAACACTCACCAATGATCTTGAGGAATATGGTATAAATTGAAAATACCATAGTATTTATTATATTTATAGGTATAGAATTGATAAAACAATTACCGTGTTTGGAAATATCATCTTTAATTGGATTAATTAATTGATTAACTTCATAATGGTATGATTTGATTATGAAATTGATGGGATATTGGGATCATGGAATTGGTCAATTAAATTTGATTGTGAAATTGGTTAATTTTTTTGATATGTAGTTGATTGAAAAATGGAATAAATGTTTTTTGGATTAACCTCAAAGGGTTAATGGGTTTTGTGGTTAAATGTTGATAGATAGTTTAATGGTGAATTGTTGATATTTTTACATGTGATTGAAGTAAATGATTATGATCGAATTAATAATTGAAATGGTATATCATGATTTGAAACGTTTATTAGAGGGTTAATGTTCAATAACATTATTATATATGATATGCATTATATTTTGATTGATTGAGAAATGGGGTGTGGGGCATAGATTGATGCTCTAAATATCCACAAGGTGATTGACATTCCATTCTAGGACCAAATGCGTGGATGTGAATTTATTGTATGGGACATGGACGGATGCTCCAAATTCCCATGAGGTGTGGGATAAAGTCTTATTCTCTAAATACCCATGGGGTAGTATCCACGATATTCTACACTAAGAGTTTGGATTTGGTCTATGGACAAAAAATGGCCATGATTTGGAATTGAATTAAATGGATATTGAAAGACCATGTTATAATGAATTGTGATTTCTTAGTTTATATGGTGTAGAATATAGGATGGTCTGAATAAGGTATTGGTGGAATGGGTTTCATAATGAACCTGTAAAAAATAATGTGGTTAATAAAGAATAATTTAATACGTAACTATTTACTTTACTAATCTTAATTTATTCTTTATATAATTTTATACATTGTTTGACTGGATATTCATTTAGATGACATCGGTGGTGGCCAAATGAGTTGTACTTATACCCTAATTTTGCTGCCTAATTAGTACCAAAATAGAATTTGTTTTTTCATGATAGGATATGGTAAATATCCCTATGTTAGATAGATGAGTTTGGATGGAGCATGTATGAGGTCACAAAACATGGTATTGAGACCCTCTTGGGAGTGTCAATGTCCTTAATTTTGTTTTTCATTGACACTTGACACTTATTATGGGCAGTCATATCCACTATTTAGTTTTGGATATTTTTTCTTATTTTGGCTGATAATGTGATGCTTATTTTTTCTATTTATTATATTATTCTATTTTTTTTATCATCATTTGGTTATTTTTGTTTATTTCTAATGTTGTAATTCTCTGATAAAGAGGGTATAATATCAACATGGTATCTCTATTATAAACACATTGCTAGTTAGAAGCCTCTGGAAAATGGGGACAATTTCATGTGATCATGTGATCAACCGGATCCGGGTACCAGTGTGTGGTACCAAGTTTGGGACGTCACATATCCAACATTAACATGAAATATGAATTTGAGGAATTAAAAAAAAAGTAAATATCATGTGATAACATAATATATGATTCCATATTATCTTGAACTGAAGAATAATTAATAAATTATAGTATATCATAATCTATGAAATTGGATAAATAGAGATTATATCCACATCCCTGAAGTGATGAGAGAGAAAGAATGATTATAGGGGTTACATGAATTTACTATGTTGAAAAAAATACTTCACTAAGAATCAAGAGAGTCGTAAACTAAGATAAATTAATAACATTCAGATGATGAGTGATAGGGGTGAGAGAGATCATGAGATATTATAATGAGGGAAAATGAACTAAAAAATGTTAAAACGGTTTAATAGATTTTATTTAATAAAAAAATAAAAAATGTTCCTCTATATTTTTTGGAAAATAACGCAAAGGTCCATTAGGTACCCAATCTAGGTTAAATGGATACCTATTCATGTTTATAATAGACATATAGACACTATATTTCCATGTGGTAACCAGTTCCAGTTCATTGGGTACCCGGTGATTCGAGTACCAAGGAATCCACTCTTATAATTTCATTCTTATCCCGACTCCATCAACTCATATTTTACTATAGGATACAACTTAAAATTGAATCAAATGGTTGAAATTAAGAGCACTCAATTTTTAATATAAGTTATGGAATTTACAAGTATTATGAAGGAATCTATTTAATTATATAGTGAATATATACCTATTGTGAATAATAATGATCTTCCAAAAAATCACTAATACATTTGGAATAGATGTTGTGACAAAATCCATCACATATTGGGAATTGTATATCTTATATATTTTACATTCTAGTATAGAGGTCGTATTATAAGTAGAAACACATAAGAACATTATTAATAATTCAAATCAAACTAGGATTGAAGGGTGAATATGAAATACATATAATAGATAGTTTATTAGTTTGTTTGATGCCCACTATTTTAAAGAGTTATCTATAAATACTAAATAAAAATATGGAAAACATTGATGGCCAGATAATAGACTAAGTGTTCATGTATTATCTTCACATTTTCACACAATTAACATTTATACATTATATACACAAAATAATGGTTAATGCAGTATGAGATAGACTAGAGGAGTAATTTCTTTTTCTAAATAAGTTCATGTATCATGTGTCAAGGATGGAAATACAATTTTAAAAAATGTATCTCACTTTGGGAATATCAATTAAATATGGGAGTTGAATTTTATGAAATTTAATGTACTAATTTTCTATAGTAGTGTTGATGATAGGGTTGAAATAAAATATTATTAATTAGGATTTAAAAAGTTAAATTTTAGTAAGGATAAAAATACAATATCTTTAGAATGAAATCACAAGTATTGAAGATTTTTTATACAAGTCATCTTATAAAAGAAAACTTGTATGGTGATTTTTTGGAAATGAAAGAAAATATAGAATAAACTATCAAGTTATTATAAGATGATCCATTACATGGTATATTACAATAATTTAATGTAGGGCCTATTATATATGATATTATTTATGTTATAGGAGTCTATTAGTTAAGGACTCATTCTCTATAACAATAGTGGGTAACACACTCTATTAAACATATCGAGGACCCATATCCTAATAGTAATATGTTCTTCAGGGGGTTAATTACCCCGTGACCTCTCTAGATATCTATCCTATCACCCTCATCATATTTATAGGGCTAAAAATTGAAAACAGCCCAAAAATCCTCAGAAACAAAACTTAATAATTGTGGGACTGGAAAAATAACATTTAATATGGGAAATTACTCATAATGTAATATTAATGTTTCTATTACTAAAATCCATATGGGAAGTTATTAAAACCACTTAAAGGCATAGTATATGAAATCTAATTTAATGTAAAGAGTATGTGGACATTAAACACCAGTTGGTCATGTACCGCCACTACCTAATCTATGTGGGATCGACCTCTATGAAATTTCAAGGTTCAGAACATGGCTTGTGTGTCTTTTTATCCAACTAGTATGTACCACTAATATATATCATGCCACACTACCTAATTAAATTATAATCACTATAAATAATTGTGGGTGGATCCACATAGACCAGATGTAATATATACTAGGTACACATTAAGGCATCTTTCTAGATATACATTGTGTGTCATTTCTATCAGATAATGAGTGGAGCTAAAGAGTAGATATTGCTTGTATGCAAGAACAAACCTATTAATGTGATCATGTGTAACATGGAATGTAACCCATAGTCACATAATATGTGATATTTTTGAAAACACTTTACCCTAGTGTCAATAAATCGAAAATAACCAACATGTGACAAAGAGGATGATGTACTTTGTGATGAGATTTTTTTATCTAGAATGTGCATTCCTCCTAGTTTTGAACCAAAAATACTAATATCTCATCATCTTGTGGTATCCCCTATGATAATAGATAAAACTAACACCTTATTACACACTTTCAGGCCACTCTATAGCATCTCAAGATATCCACCACCATTTTGGTCTTCAGTGGTATCTCCTATTTCAAAGGTAGTCCCAAACACTCACTAGAAACCCATAAGACAACTACTTCCTCGAAACAAACTTAGTCGATGGCCCAACCTTTTCATAATTATATTTATCCTTGATTGAGATGCAACATGATGAATTGGTAATGTGGTAAATCTATGAACATTGATAAGTCGTCTGTTTAAAAATACAAAAAGAGTCCTCTATTAGGTTTATCGAACAAAGTGGGATATAAAAAGTAAAAGAATAATTTTAGGAATGAATAATTTCACTGTGCATTATAGATCATCATATTTTATCTCCCTTATTCATTAATAAATGAGAATTTACTATAGAATAAAATTTATAATGATAATAATAATATCATTATTCTATTTATAATAAGAGGATGATCAAAATCAATCATCAATAATTCATTAGAAAACAATTATGGATAAACTCTTAATAAAAATAATTTATCAATATAATTTCCTAGAATAAATTGAAATAACCTATAATTATTGAAAACTAATTAATATATTTCCCATTTAATGATAAACTATTTCATTACATGAATAATATTTGATTAAATTACCTTTATAATGTAAGATTGAAATAAATATTTCATGTTAATCCTATGATAGTAATAATTAATATCAAATATTCAAGTGCATTTGATCTAGGATAATTGATGTATGAAAAACCATTTCTTGCATGGGAAATGGGAAAAACCATATTGAAACTAAACTGATTTTTTCCAAAATATTAAAAAAAACTTATAATCCAAAAAAATGATCATGTTTTCTATTTTTAAAATTCATTATTTGTGAAAGAAATTAATTCATGCTAATAATGTGTTGAAAGAAAAATAAGGCCATGATTTATTTTGATGGAGAATATTATCCTTAAATCCTCTGATGATCATTACTGACCAATCATTCAATGTCTCATTCTTGATTCATCCACTTCTACTCCTATTACAATTCCACAATTGTGGGTTCTCTATTTTTATACGACTTTGTGAGAATTCATAGAAATTACTATGTGGTAAAATTAAATCTCTTTATTGGATTATTATAATCCATAAAACCCCCCATAACTTCCATTCATAGATCATTAAAAATAATAAAGGAATTTACATTAAAACTACTTATTAAAATTACACTCATAATCCCACTATAATTTCATTCCACACATATAACAATATCTAGTTACACATCCTCTAGTATTTCTGCTATAATTCTAGAATCACTGATCATTAGAATAGGATCCATTTGAAAAATCAAGTGAAGAACAAATATTAAAAAGATGACAAGAATAATTCAATGAGATTGATATTCCACAACATAAAATTACAATTTCACCTACGTCATCACACTATATCAACACCCTCACAAATTTAATTATACATTTATCTAAAATAAATCCAATAATAAATAAATCTAATAAGGAATGAAAAAAATTAATGTTTTCTGGACATTAATCATAAATCTATAGGATAAGCCCGGAACATAATTTCATTACTCAAATGAAGATATCTTGTAATCACTCTTACCTATGAAGATAATATTATATCAATTTATATATGGGTATTTTCATCTTTATATACTTGAAACAACACATTAATGCATAATTTCTCCATCCCACTTTTATAGTGTGGATCTTCCAAGGAATTGGTTTCATTACCTTACAAAATTTTTAGGAGACACACCATTATTTTTGGATAAATTTGATTTATCATGGGTTACTCTTCTTTAATTTATAACTTTGATAGAAATTATAAATTTATTCTCACAAAACATTTTCAAGGATGGTGATCAACTTCTGGGGGACACGTGAGCTCTTTCCAATAACATTGTCCCTTTCTTGATGAATCATTTTAATGATTCTCATAATTTCTTGTAAATTATGGAATAAATTATATCAATATGTGTAAGAAATTAATATTTTTCTCTTACATCAATCCCTAATGATTTTTAAGTCAAGTAGTCTATCATTGGTCACAATATTACAATATCGCATGGACCAGATTATTTTACTAACCATTTTTCAAAAAAATCATTGGGACATTATTCAACATGATGTTTTCCGTTTTGTTACTCATTTCCTTAAATGTGGTGATTTCACAATAGGAATAAATTCATTATTTATTACTTTCATTCAAAAAGGGAATAATTCTTATGAAATCAATTAATTTTGGCATGTTTCTCTTGTCAACACTATCCATAAAATCATGGGAAAAATCGTTGAAAATAATCTCATCAAAATGTAAAAAATTATCATATCTCTGAATCTATTTTTCTTTATTAAAGAAAAAACCATACAATATTCCCTTATGACGACATTAGAAGGTGTGAATATTCTTAATAATCCCACAAGAGTATATAACATTGACATTCTTCTTGATGTGAAAAATGACTTTGATACTATGGATTGGGCCATCAATGGAAAGGTCATTAATTATTTTGGGTTTGGAGATAAGTTTGTTTAATGGATTAAAGACAAGATTTGATCTTCTAACTTATCAATTCTTATTAATGGGTGTCCTGATGGTTAATTCAATTGATCAAGAGGGGTTAGGTTTGGTGACCCACTGTCTTCCATCATTTTTTCTATTTCCAAGTTTACTTGAATACCATTAGATATGCCAGGGGTTTATCTCCCCCATCCCACTTAATTTATATTTTGGATATTATCCTCTTCAACCAAGGCGAAAAATTAAATATCAAAAGCCTAAAAATGGCCCATCTACACTACAAAAAAGTTTCAGGTCAATATATTAGTTAGAATAAATATTTTATCTTGTTTGGAAAAAATAGTAATTCACATGGAAGAAGGATCAGTACTAATTACTTTGGAATTCTGAAAGACATTATTCCTTTGATCTATATTATAGTTCCCTTTTTAGGAATTACCTTGTTCCATTTATTTTAATCATATCATAATCCATATTCAAAGATTCTCGGCCTTGTGGAAAATAAAATCTATTTCACTTTTAGGAATTATTTTCTTCTTAAAACTATTATTGTTCCAAAAATATTTTATTCCATTATGGTGTATAAATTGCCTACCTCTATTCTCAATAAAATTAAAATCTCTATCTGGAATTTTTTCTAGAGTGGTAGAATCCATGAAAAAATATTATTCACCATTATTTGGAAATAATATTGCATGCCCTAGGCTCTAAAGGGTCTTTATTTTCAAAATTTATGCCTTTTAATCAAGCTATAAAGGCACATTTCTTATCGAGTTTGGTAAAAAATAAATAGAACTATTTTGGATTTCCTTAGACCATAGTTCCTTACGATATTAAAATATAGGAAGTTAAATTATATTGGTTTCTATATATGGAATACCTTTAAATTTTCTTTACTAGAATTGGTCTTCAATCTCATTGGATGGATAATAAGAATTATTCTCTTAGTTTTTTATGTGATAACTTGATAGGGGTTTCCCAAGTGAATGTATTAGGATCTACATATTCTGTTGTGAATTATAGCATTATAATCAGTAAGAAATTGTATAGTTTGGACTCTCTTCAAGATACCATCAAATCAATGATGAATAATTATCATTTTTTTATCAGGATGGCCTATTTATTGGGAAGCCATTGGGGAGTGGAATCCATAATTTTTGGAACATTTATAGAAATAAAAATAACGGTATCCCTAACTTGATTGGTAAACTTTATAATAACAGGATATCACTATCCAAATTCACTCCTATTTAAAGGTTGTGTTTCCTTATAATTCAAGTGTATTCCAACCTAAAAACCATCAATATCATCCACTTATCAAGATTTTTATTCTATTATAAGCATAAATATTATGTTGATCACCTTTTCTAGAGTTTATGCACCACATCCCCATTATATAATTCTATTTATGGTATCTTTTATGTCCACCACATGCACACATTCTATTCCTGACTATCTTAAGAAATGTTGTAAGCTCCTAGTATCCAATAAAATGACAAAATTATTTAAAGGATCAAGTTATGGAATTATTCATGTTATTTTTAATGAAATGAAAAATAATATTCATGACCAGGCTTCCTTTAGTTCTATCTTCCATAGTTAATATTTCTACTATAGTTCAATGTGCCAATCCTCTTTAGAGTGGTAACTGTGAAAACTACATCCATGATTTTTCATTCATGAGACATCTTCATATTATAGGTAACTTTTTCCCCATGAATAAATTTGAGGTAATTGGTAATTCATTGTTCATTGGATGGATTAAATGTAACTCAGATGGACCCTTTAGAGGAATTCATGCCTTGCGTGCTTTTGGGGAATTTATAGGGATTACAATGGTGATGTTATTGAAATCATTTATCAATATTTTGGAGTTTCCTCTACCATGGATGCTAAAATTCATGGCCTGATACATGATGTAGATGTTGAATATTCACAGAAATGGAATAATCTATGGCTAAAATGTGATTCCCCTATGATTTTACAAGCTGTTAGAATTGGTAATACTCACCTCTCTTGGAATATGACTTCCAAATAGACTTAATTTTTAAATTTTTTGTCTTATATTATCTTTATTGTTTATAATATTTGTCACATATCCAATTTTATCATTGATGGTCTTTCTAAAACAGTCATGTTCATTGATGGTACCATTTTTTATTTCACTATTTTCAATGAGTTGATTCCTCTTCTTTGAAGAGATAAACGTAAAATCCCATACTTTTGACTGATGAAGTATTGTTTTTTTATTTTTTCTTAGAGACTTATCCTTTTGTAATGTACACATTTTTATAAAAAAATAAAAACTTAATCGAAATAAAATTTTCATTGATTTGATTATGGAAATATACACTACAAATTTTTGGGATAGTGAAATAGCTGCATATAATATAGTTGGCACTAAAAAATTCTATTAGAAAAGAGTGAAGCTAAAAAATACATTGAGGGACGTCTGGGTGATTTTAGACATGAAAAATAATTATTATTGTCATGACATGACACATCAAGGACCACCTTGCTAGCGATGAGTTGAGTGTGACTCCCCAATTCTACCTCCAATAGGCCAGGTTCTGGTGAAAAGTTCCAAGTAGGAATAACACACACATGGGAGGCCTTACCATAAAGTTCCTTTATAGACACAAATATTTCCAAAGAACATGAAATTATAAAAGAAAAATAATACTGATAAAAATGAATTAATAAATATAAATCCAACAATTATAGTATTAAGGTAACACTAGAAAACATAAAGGGATAAATTAAATCGCACCAAAACTATGAATAAGTCAAACCTACTCGAACAGGGAGAATGTAGTCAAATATAAAAACTAATATGAACCCTATTCTATCTAGAACATCTATTCCCCATATGGTTATAGTCTACCAAGGAACCTATTGAACATATTGTAATATTCATACAGCACCACATATGCGTGAAGAGATCATTTTGGGGTGATTACAACAATACATAGTAGGACACCATGAAATCACTAAGAATGCAACATCACAATAGTATTTATATCATCCCAAGGTAATTCTATTTAGAATATTAGACACAATATAATAAAATTCATATACACTCAAGATAGACACTATGTCTCAGTGTAAGGTGATAACCACAAATCTATTTTAGGATTCCTGCTCATGATACAAGATGATGATTAAATGGAATAACTCACACCTTGATCTAGGTAACCCGGATGGTTCTCATCCAATAGGTTTCTATCAATGGGAATCATTAGGAGGAAGTATGCTTATGAAGTTAGAAGAGATTGATACAAAAATAGGGGATCACAACCAAGACTAAGGAAGAGACCAAAATCCCTTACAAGATTACCCTATTAAGTATAGGATCAATGCCAGTGTATGTTTCTCATACTGATACCTCAAAAACCACATAGGATAGAAGATATGATATAGGATCCCACCCTATTCCACATGGTGTATTCCTAAAACTATATCTAAGAAATGTCTTGCAGACAGGATCACATCATATTCCTAGGACATGGTGACTCACTCTACCCTCTTGAGGGATGAACTGGGGGAACTTTCCATAAAGAAATTGGTCCATAATGATGAGATAAAGGGATAAAATCCATCCTAGGGAAATAAAAAAGTGTTTAATTATAGTACAAAACATGTCATGCATGCCTGAGGTCTGACCATGTGCTTTAGAATATGCTTGGGTACACCAGAATATACTCATGTACTCTGATTGTGGTTTCTTACAAGGTCATGTTTGGTTACCTAGCCATGTATATGTACCAGGGCCTACCCATGTACTGTGGTCATGTTAGTGACTATGTCCATTCCCATGTTCCCAGAGGGTATACTTTGAGTCTCTATGTTGTGTCACACTACATATTAAATGTGACACATGGTGTGTGACACCTTATTTAATGCGTAAACCCTATTTATAAAAACATGTTCCACATGACATGTATTATTATGTTACATGATGTTTGTTGATAGATTTTCCTGAACACATGGATAATATTGCGTCATCTACTCAAGCTACTGCTACATCAATTTCTACCACCAAATCCACCAATAACCAAAAATCTAATGTCATTGATCCCTTCCATCATTGATTGTCACATTCGGTATAATGGCTGAAGCCTTTTACACATATTATTACATGATTTTATGAATAATTAACCATGAAATAAAAACTATAGATCAAAAATTCTAGTTTCTTCGAATGATTAGGTACATAATTAGAATGCATGAAACCAAAATAAAAACATATTTTAGTTAATCTCCAAAAATAGATCCTAACATCATTTTAGCTCTTACAATTGTATAGGATAACCTAGGGAATACATTTACAAAAGGGATGGGCTAAAAATCCTTGTATGGTAATAAACATTGAATTAAATCATATCACCTGGGTTATAAGGAATAGGATGATGAAGTAAAAAATGCACGGAACTTCGAATAAACATAAGGTATCATAACATGTAGAACATTGAATCTTAGAATCATGGAATCATAGGAATATGGAAACAACATAAATCATAAAATAACCATGATTTAAGGATGAATACCTAGAACATTACACATGGTTCACAAAGTCCCCTAAATGAAACTAGTTTACCTAATATCCCAACATGATGTTTCATGAGAAAAAAATTACCCAATTCATTGGAGAACTATCTGGGCACACCCATCATAAAATTTTCATGCATATGTGTGCCCCATAAAGAATCAAATATAAGGAATAAATATAAGGGTTAACCATGGAAATAAATGGGTATCTTTTGATGACTTCCAAATAAGTATTGATAGAATCATAAAAGAAGGAATACCTGAATATGGGTATTATTTCCCTGGAAAAGCAAAGGAATTAGAGGAAGGCTATGAATTGCAAGTCACTAAAACCTCTAGGAGACTCACAATTTCATGACCATTTCATGTTCACTTTAAGGATACACACATAGAATATAACCCAATGGAGGTCCCAAAAAGACCCCTTCATCAAGCCTTAAATCTCATGTGATGCCCCCCTAGACAGCTGAATGATCACCCCCAGTTCACATAGTTTGTCATTTGAATGTGCTTGAAAAACCATCCAAAATAATTCAACAATAAAGAGGGATGTGATTCATAGATAGATACCCTCAGTGGTTGAAAATATCATGAAACAAACCATAATTGAGAAGTATAAAATCCATTGACGATATTCAATCCAAATCACAAGACAACTGATCATCCATCACATCAAATGAATGTGATAAAGTGGAGGATGTGAGAGGGGTTCCCAGTCACTGAGAGACATGTGACGTGAACCCCGAGTGATCTGTGAGATGTCGTGAGTCCTCAATGACATGTCTGACTCACCTTGCACAAACCCTCTAGGTTGTCATCCTCACCATGACGAAGTCCTTAGACAGGTCCATGCAACCCTGTGGCACTCTATAGACAAAAATATAGAAATTCCCATAAGATTCTTGCACACTCATCATATGATCCATATTGGTCATGCGTGGAATCATCCAAAAATCAAGTAAAATCATATATTTTGGTCGTACAAGCTTGAAAGACCTCCAAACCATTGTTAGATAAAATGAGGGAGAAAAATGGGAGGATGTGAGAGGGGTTCACGGTCACTGATAGACAAGTGTTGCACCCTTAATGACATGAAATGCAGCATGAGTCCCTAACAACTTCTTTAGTGCGTCTTTCAAAGTCCCTCTGGTTGATCATTCTCTCCACACATAATTCCTTAACCATGTCCAAGAAACCCCACGATTCTCTATGAAATAAACATAAATATTTTTCCATAAAATAATAATGCATCCCCATGAGACCCAAATTGGTCATGGGATTCATCCCTGAAAAATAGAAGAAATAACTTCAACATTGCACATGAAATATCACCTGACTCACAACCTTCATCACATCAAACAAAGGGGATCGAAATAGGGAGGTGAGTGTTACTCCTGGTCACTGAAAATAATGAGATGCACCCAAGGAACCCATAGTGTTATCCCACGAGACTATAAGACAAGTCCCCCAAGGTCTTGTAAGTGTCTTCTAACATGCAATCAGATCTCACGTGGACATTTTCACTTGTCAATGTGACAATAGGGAGGTCATTTGACATGTTCTTGTGATAAAAAAAGTCTACTATAATTAGAAAATAATTTGATAAAGGAAACATTGATGTAGGAGACTCATGATCATTGAAAATCAGGTGACATGCTCGGAGAAGTCCATGACGGAGACTCATGAAACTGTGAGGCACCAGGGCCCTTCACCGGCTCTAGCCTAGAATCGTTCCAGATACGTCGCACAAACTATTGAGTATTAGGGGTAGAGATTCCTATAAATTTCCCACACCAACATGAATAAAGGGTTTAGTTTTTTATAAACAGACACTTTAGGATTTGTCTATCCTCTTCTACAGACTTCTCAGAGCGATCACATGACCAACCATCTTTCTATTAGGTAATATACCTACAGGATGCTAGAGTAGTCTTGAACTAGGAATAAATCACTTCAAGTTATCATTCATAGATCGCATGAAGGTCCTTTTGTGGGTTATGTGGAGGGTATCCTATAAGACCATTGGATCATGAAATATTCTAGATAACTTACACTAATAAAAACTGTGTTATCCGAAATTCAAGGGTGAAAAACAAGATCAATGGTGGAAGGCTAAAGAGAAATACATGGTAACTAGCCCCCTGCATTTCACATGTTTCATCCAAAGATACACTACAACACCATGACATGTCACCCACACCTTGTCACACCCTCTATTAATTCCATTTCGGGCAAAAAGAATACTCCAGACATATGAGGATGATTCACACGACTCCCCCATGGAAACAACTTTTATCTTGTAGACCACTTAGGTCTATCACCCAGGACTTGCGACGTCCCTTAGAAACATCCATGAACTCATATAAAGGAATATTCTCGTGTCATCCGAGTCTCATGGAAGCACTTGGACATGAAAACGAAGCCCCTACGACAACCTATGTCCATGTCAGTTGAGACTCATGATTCCCTCCATACATGTTGGAAAAGTCTCATGGTGTATCCCAGAGGATTCAACCAAGACATGCAACAACCCTTGGGATATTCCACAGTGACTCTCATGACACCCTTCATATGTGTCAAGAAATTTCATTTGGTGGCCCCCAAGATGTCCTAATTGGGTCTTGCGACGTCTTCTAGACAAGAAGTCTAGATCATGAGGGTATAACAGGACTAGACCATGTTGTTTGTCCTTAGTGTGTAAGACCTGATCAATAGATAAACCTCATTGTGTAAGCCCTGACATAAATGAACTATGTGAACTCTGATTCTTTCCAAAACCAGGATATGTAGGAATCCTTTCCAAGGCCCAATCACTATACCAAACACCCCAAGGGTTGTTCTAATATACATGTCCCATACCCATACTCCATGAGGTTGATCATCAGATCCCCCTTGTTTCTCACCCTGATCATGGGTGATGTAGGATTAGGGGGATGCGACGAACAGCTCACTAGAATCATAAATCTCTTTCATCCAGGGAAACCCTCAATAAGGGAACTAGGACAACTCAGATTCCTTCAATACTCAGGATACATAGGCTACCTATCTCCAAGGTTTCAGATCCATATTAATCATTTAGGGTGATCCTATTATCTAATTCTCCTAATCAATGTAATAAAAATGGTTACTTTTTTTCCCTTTCTTCTCACACTGAGCATGACTCATGTTAACTTAGGGAGTTGTAGTAGTCACGTCATCTGCACCACGAGTCTCTATAATGATACAAGAAATCCCAATATATAAGTCCTGAAGGAATAAACCAGGACAACTCTAATTCTCACTATATTCAGGATAGGTAGGATGTCCCTCTAGGACCCGAGATTGATTGTGTCCTAGCAGACCCATACAAGTCATTTCATGTGATGTTAAACTGCACGGGTTAAATAAACTATGTGGGTTTTGATTACTACAATTACTAGGATATGTAGGATGCCTCGTAATGGCTCAATGTCACCCTCATAATATTAATCTCCTCCTCATATGGGATAATATTCTGAAGCACATGGTTATATAGCTTTAGCATATAAAAAACCACATGTTACAAGAGAGTGATTAAGAACCTCAAATATATATAGCAGAATTCACCAAATAAATCCTAGTATTTTTCATATAAGAAATAAATTAACCCATATTCATTTTTTAGTGTAACCATTCTCACATCATGATTAGGATGATATTCCCAATCATATCTTAAATCTATACGAGAGACCCAAAGTAGGCAATAATTTCCCCTAAAAAGGTGTGATGAGACCGACCTCCCATCCTCTAGACCAATATGAGTCCCCAAGAGTTGTTGGGCCCAGAAACCCAGATGAACATTGGCCTTTGGAAAGTATGTCTATTATTAACTATGGATAAGGGAACCATTTAGAGTTTCTATGGAAGATAGAAAAAATGGAACACCTGATGCGAACGATTCAATGAGGCCTTAAAATACCCATCAATAAAACCATCAAAGGATATCCCATTCTAAGTTATCCATCTAGAAACTGATGAAATGTTTTTTTAACTTTATGTGAATCTATGTAATAGCAAATTATTGGGTTATAATCCGTCGAACCATGCTACTTTCCCCCTATATGAAAAAAACGCTGACAAGCTTGACATGAATCTCCAAGGCCACTTTTTTTTGGAAACCACATATACAAACAATTTAGTAAGACCAATATAATCCATAATTTCTATAATTCCACCCTTACTCTGACATGTACACGTGAGATGGATGGCCAAAATCGGAATATAGGAAAATTATTTTAACCATGCGTATCTGAATGATAATTTTTATGCCTATGATATAACACTGATCAGTAACCTTGTTCTATGTTGTATGCATGATTGAAACTTCCCAACCTGAGAGAATGTATTCATCTCCCAACAATAATTATATTACCTCATCTGTTATTGTCACCCCAAGGGTCATAAACCAATCTATCCTACTAGATGGCTTCAACTACAAGTAGAAAATATGATGCACTGGAGTACCACCAACATGGTATGATCCAGACCATAGAATCTTCTCATGAGATCCTTCAATCATGATAACCATGAAGGCCTTATTACCTAGGAAAGGCTACTTATAATCCAGTATCCCCCATCACTATGTCAAAACGCTTCAGGATTATATCCCTAGAGTGTGATAAATGAAAACTTCTATACCTGATGAAGGTGGACCCGAAAACCCAATATGGATCCCTTTCAATTCATGTGCCACTGTGGATGGCACCTACTAACCATTTTTACCAGCTTCATCTCACTAGTACCCATTAGTCGCCTACTAGGGGTACCATCTGACACAGATCCACCTATGATGCCCATGCAGGGGATCCAAGGAAGACTTATCGGAGGAGGAGTGCATTGGAAATTCAGGCGAGGGATCACATTCCCACACATGCCGATAATTCCTCCAAGAATTGTCCATAAGGAACTAGTATGTAGGATTATATTATTCATGTTGGGAAAAACATCCATCCAGGTAACATTTTATCATTTTTTGTGTTAGTTGAATTTTTTGACAAAGAAGGTTTTCATGGTGTATTGTCGAGTTCTAGAGATTTTTTTGACAATCTATGTTGAAAAAGAACCATGACAAAGGAATATAAGATCTGGAGGTGGTACAAAAGAACAGATACAAGGTGGTGTCATTTTCAGTGTTTACTAATTTTTTAGGGTCCAAAATTTCAGATTTTGTGAGCATCGTGAAAAGTGTATTTCCTTGAATATCTCATCAAAATATGTAAAATTCATGAGTTTCACAAAGATGGGGTTCAGGAATTGTATTTAGCACAGACAAGAAGAATGTTGATGGCGAGTTCAGCGATTACGATGAGCTTCACAAACAACAGTGGTAAAGAGAATTGTGAGGGAGCATTGAGGCACCAACACAAAGGAATTTATGGAATGCTCTATAATTACGATGAGCTTTGTGATATGGAAAATTTTCATGGTCCTTCGCGATTTAGAGAAAATTTTGGCAGAAATTTTAGAGTTTTTCAATTTGAGCTGATGTGGCACTAACTTTTCCTGGAAGGTTCTTGAGTTAGTGTAATCTCCAATAATAAGGCCTTGAACTCCTTGAGAAGATTAGAGAGTTTTTCAAGTAATTTTTTTTCTCTTGAATCAAAAAGGAGGTTCCTGGAGTCAGTGTGCTTTGTGAAAGGTTGGAACTTCACAGTGGCTAATCTAGCTCTATGAAAGAGGTGTGTTCCACGTTATCTCAGTGAGATTTGCAAATGAAGTCTCTTTGTGATGACTTAATCTCTGTGATGGAATAATATCTACGAAGATGTGTGCTTTGCGAATAAGTATGGAGTTTGTGAAGGCATTTTTGAGCTTTGTGAAATTGGGAGCTTCTCAAAGTAGGGAGCTTTGAGAATGTATTTTTAAAGGTTGTTTCCTAGTGATTAGTGGAAAGGGGTATTCATTAGTGGATGAGATTTGGACATCAATTTATCATTGACCTATAACTGAGGATGTATTGATTAGTGATAATGAAGAGAAATACATGTATGTAAACTATGAGTAGATCTTTTAAATATGTAGTGAGGTATCTTCAGTTGAGAGATCAATATTTTATAAAAGTTTGAAAGGTTGTAAACCCAAAGGTATAGTGAGTCTACTTTGAACATGTAAACAACAATGGGATTTTAGTAGATTTGGTACATCGACATATTGCTGGTGTATGCTCCTTAGACGTAGCCCAGTGAGGGTGAAATAAAAAAAATTGTTGTGTCCTGTGCATGCTTTAATATTTGTTCATACTCTACAATGGGAAGGAGAGAAAATAATGTTTTTTATAACAAAGAAACAAGATCAAATGGGCAGTTGTTTTAATATGTCAAACCATGATTTACCCCCCTCTTAGGGTATATATCCTAGTGGACCTAACACTTGCTAATTCATAACATGTCTATGGGCATATTACCAAAGACCTCAAGGAAACTGCTCATATCCCCGCTCCTACCGATGATGTACATCGGCATATACTAGAAGGGACCTACAAGAAGGATTATAACCCTTTTCGCTCAAAACTAGTTTATGGGAATATTCATACAACAGGCATGGATAGGCTCATACTCCTACTGTAAGGACCCGACTCCAATTGCCCGGAGCCAGTGCCTTATTTGATAACATTGGAATAAAAATATGGAATAATCATCCTAAAGGACTGAGTAGTTTAGTATTATTGAAAACAACATACATAAATAAGTTCAACATTACAACATGAAGGAAAATAAAAAACAAATTTATTCCACTAGAAACATCGTGTCTCCTAGATTATGCTTGCATGTCACTCATAAATTTATTCTTCATATCCTGAGAAAATGAAACATAATAAAGGGGTGAGATCAAATGCTCAGTAAGTGTAAGCAATATATCAGAAGATAATATAAACATTTGACATGGGGAATAATTGAAAACACATGCCTTTAATAATAAACTTGAACACATTATGGCAGGAAAATGAGATGAGTAAATAATGCCATAATAAAACATAATCATGGGTATTCTACTAGTAAAATAGCAACATGAACATTAAATTACTAGCTTCATAATGAAGGAAGTGCATATTATAGACATTATGAAACATTTTTTCAAGGCCTCGTCCAAGACTTCTAATGATTAAGGCCTTATCCAAAATCCATATATCACATTGGGAAAGGCCTCAGCCAATTCCACGTCTATTTGTGTCATGTGACCTACTGATGCATAAAGGGGCTATAGGGGGCCCCAACCATCACATAATAAGTAAAATGCATTCCTCATATCATCAGGTATCAACATAAACAACATATACATTCATATTGAAACTAACATATGAAATGTAACTATCTTTCCCCAATCATTAAACATAAAACACTAACCATTCCGAGTAATATGGTGAATGGTTTTAGGATAGATCATCCACAATAAAGTTAGTAACAAACCAATAAATCAAATATGGCATATAAATTCATAAATTATTGAACCTAAAAATACATAAGTATCAACAAGGGTGTTGAATCAAATGAAAATACTCTTATAAAATCATTAAGCAATCTTGAGATAAATACTCTTTTATTTAGAAAAGAAGAGTTCTTTTGAAAAAATATTTGAAAAAAACCAGTAGTGAAGTAAGATAGTATTTTCATAATAAAATGAGTGTTTTTAGAAAGATAATCGTTTCCAAAAACATATTATATAGTGCCCTTTAAAATAGATATGAATTGGAGAAATTCCCTTTATCAGGCTTGTATTTTGGAAACAATTTTGAAAGTTCTTATTAAAACGTGTAACTATCCATAAAATAAGGAAGGGTTCTAGTTTGTACACACATATATAATACTCACACATAATAGATGATGAGTACATAACAATACATAATAATTTCATTGAGGTAATTAGAAACTGAAAGTAACCCGAATGAAAATGAAAGTTCGGGTAGAATAACCCTTACCTTAACTCCAAACGTGTTCCACTCTTGAACATAAGCTCCT